>BHEV01101926.1:0-27888 GCA_004319985.1 Emydocephalus ijimae
TTGCTACAACTTTAAAAGCACCACTACTATGATGTGGGAAAATACCCGAACAAAGCTGAATGCCATATATATATATATATAGCATTCAGCTTTGTTCGGGTATTTTCCCACATCATAGTAATGGGGGCCATAGAAGGAGCGTTCACGTCGCGGTCCCTGTCAGGTACATGTTTACCTGCGAATCCTTCTACCACGCTACACCAACCTNGGGAAAAGTGTAGCAACACGAGAGAAGAAGATCATAGTAGTGGTGCTTTTCCCACGTCATAGTAGTGGTGCTACAACTTTAAAAGCACCACTACTATGACGTGGGAAAATACACGAACAAAGCTGAATGCCATACATATGTATACATGTATGGCATTCAGCTTTGTTTGGGTATTAGTTAGGAATATATATATCTCCATCCATCTATCAGGAACCAAGATCTGATATTTATGCACTAGAATAGACAGTTGAATCTCACGCTAGTCTTAATAGCCTATAAGGGGTAAAAATGTTGAATATAATTATAACCAGTAGGTGGTATGCATTAGCTGTTATTGCCCAACTTAGTGGATTATTCCTTAGCTTCTGCAACAATAAATCATGGTGGTCAGCAAAGACTTGGGCAGGAATGTTTGAGAGAGAAAAAGAATGATTACCAAATCATAAGTATTCATGATGAATCATAAGTACCAGAGGCATACATGCTGGGAATAATTGGTAACACACCTCAACATGACTGAATGTCAATGATGTTTCTAATGCTTCTTCATAAAACAGTGTCTACAAAGCAGCTGCGTGGATTTTAAATGGGCCTGTGTAATTTTGTTAATTGCAGAGATATTGCTGGGAATAAAAAGGAAAAGCTCCCCGAAGTGATACACTACCATATTAGGACACAGAAAAAAACCTTCTGTATTGAATGATCAGGCAACTGTTCTCAGAAGCAGGATTTTTTTTTTTCAAAACTTGAGGAAAAGTGCTTTAAAATCCCAAATTTCATCAGCAAACGGTAAGTCATTTCCATAGAATTTTAAAACACCACATAGAGGCTGCATTCACATACCACACTAAGCTGACATATGTTTAGTTTGGTTTGGATTTTGCATAGTGGAGGTCTTCTAGTCCAACCCCCTGCTTAGGCAGAAAACTCTATACCTTTTCAGAGAAATGGTTGCCCAATCTCTTCTTAAAGAATTCCAGTATTGGACCTTCCACAACTTCTGGAGGAAGGTTGTTCCACTGCTTAATTGTTCTCACTCTCAGTAAATTTCTCCTTCGTTCTAGGTTGCTTCTCTCCTTGATTAGTTTCCACCCATTGCTTCTTGTCCTGCCCTCAGGTGCTTTGGAGAATAACTTGACTCCCTCTTCTATGTGGCAGCCCCTCAGATGTTGGAACACTGCTATCATGTTATCCTTATTCTTTCTTTTCATTAAACTAACGGTAGACATACCCAATTAAAGCAAACATTTTAATATGTTTTAACCTCCAGTGCCCAAATCATCTTTGTTGCTCTTCTCTGCACTCTTTCCAGAGTCTCGACATCTTTTCTACATTGTGGTGATCAAAACTGGATGTTTCCTTGTTTATTCAGCAAACCAGGGTTAAGCAGACCCATTGGCGTCTCTGAAGTTTAGATTGTCATCTTTATAAGCTGCTTTAACTAGTTTTTATATAGAAAAGAAAGATGGCAATCTGTATATGTATACACACACACACATACACACACACACCCTGTTCCTCCAACAATACGGCCTCCCCCAATAGGAAGTCCCAGCACGTTTTATAGACATGAAATGAAATTAAGCCCCTCCCCCCAAATTAAGGCCTATATTAAAACATGCGAAATGGGGGGGAATGGTGGGGGGGCTTGCCGTTAGGAAGTACTTTTGTTGCACACCCGGATATGGTGCTGCCTGTGTTGACCCCGATACGAAGTGCCCCACCAACATCCAAGCCGTCGCCGCCCGCCCGAAGATGCAAGGGGGGGGTATTAAGTCACCCCCAAAAAGACGGCCTAGCCATTTTTTCGGTGCTCCAAAAAAAATAAGACCCAGCCTTATTATATGAGAAACATGGTATATATAGATACAGATACAGATACAGATACAGATACAGATACAGATACAGATACAGATACAGACACAGACACAGACACAGATACAGATACAGATACAGATACAGATACAGATACAGATACAGATACAGATACAGATACAGATACAGATACAGATATATATGAAGAAACAGACATCCTGCAATCTCTGGAACTTAAAATTACATTTAATGTAATTTTAATTTAATGTAAAGCTTTCGTCAGCCTCTGCTGACATCATCAAAGTATTAAGCTACCATTACAGAGATCTTTGCCTTTGTATTATTGATCAATTTAGCCCTTGCACACAGACTTTCTGATTCACTGACGAACACAATACAGAAGCCTGATGATGGCAGATGAGATCCTGCCAAAACTTTGCTACAACTTTAAAAGCACAACTATAATGATGTGGAAAAATACCCAAACAAAGCTGAATACCATACATGTAAGTACCCACAAAAACTTAAGAAATATATATATGTGTGTGTGTGTGTGTGTGTGTGTGTAGGTGTATATGTATATGTATATACACACATACATACACACACACATAGATGGATAGATAGATATAGGTATATAGATATAGATATAGATATGGATATATGAATATATATATCAGGAAAACATACATGGCTTATGATGTGTCCCTATGCAAGGCAGACATTTTCCTGAATTTCTTTTACAATTTTTGAGATTTATGATCTGTACTTTTTCCATCCGTGCTTCCAGAACTATAACCTGGCTACATTCAACCTATTTTAAAACCCTCTGATAGAAATTAATCCAAAACTAATCACTCTTAAGAGTGAGATGGGCATGACTTAAATTTGACAAAACAAACGAACAAGCAAACTATAGAAGAGCAAATTACGTGCAGCATTACTTTTGGGACCCTGCTCAGTTTAACAAGACTTCTGGGTGTTGTATTTGCACAGCAGTTTCACTAACGCAGGTTAACATGGAAGACAGAAGTACAATAAAACCTGGATTTTATGTCTCTCTTCTATTTTATGTGTCCATTGTTTTATATTAAAATAGAATATCAGTTAAGTCTGGATTTGTGGTATCTAGGTAATTTTAACCCCAATTACCTCACAGTTATCTAATTTACATTAAAAGTATGAACATCGCCTGAACTGATTTAAAGAACAATGGTCACCGTTTAGCAAAGCAATCTGAATTCAGATTGCTCTCTGTTGCATCCCAAGTCTGCTGAATGGGGTGCTGTAAAATTGAGGTTTTCCTCTAGTAATTTACCAGGCAAAGTGTTTAGCAGTTCCATTAATCAGAATAATCTGTTTCTTTCTATCCCTTATTTTCTTTTGAGAAATCTAAATCAGGACTCCATCACACAACTAACACAAACAGGATAGATATTGTCATTTTTATTAGCTAGTGCAGCTTCTAACTCTCCTTTGATATTTGAACTATTTTTTGGCTCAGAAGTATTTATTTTCGTTGTAAACAATAAACTGTGCATTTGGGTGACTGGATGGAGTCATAAATAAATAAATTTGGCAGGCTGTATTTGGAACTGTTTTAGCATCGCTCTACTGCAGAACAACAAAAAGGCAGCCCAAAACCATCAAGTGAATTGAACCATGCAAAAAGATAAAACATTAAACCTTAAAAGGACTACAATCCATAGCCAAAACTATGCTAGAAACATAGCACTGTGTGGGGTGGCTTAAATCAGAAACCAGTTCAGGGGTGGGATTTAGCCAGTTCGGCCCAGTTTGAGTCAACCAGATGTTAAATTTACATCTGGTTAACCAAACTGATAGTTGAACTGACCGGCTGGCCCCACCCACCCTGCACCTCCCTTCCCAGAAGCCTCCACATGGCCTGTTTTGCATTCAGGTAAATGCAAGGGCTGCACAGAGGCTCTAGGAGGGCAAAAAACAGACCTTCCAGAAGTTCTGGATGGCCACGCCCACCACAGCCATGCCCACCACACAGAAAACCGGTTGCTGGGATTTTTGAATCCCACCCTCAACCAGTTCCAAGCTGATGGGATTTCTTTTCACTAGGTGTGAGAAGAAAGGGGATAAAGCTCCAGGGAGCACAGGCCAATTTACTTCTGCATTTTGGACATTCAATACAGGTAAACTTCAACAGCAAAGAGAAATGTCAGCACTATACCAGAAATATCATTAACATACTTATTTTCAGCTTCAAAAGCATCCATATTAGCCATTTCTTTCAATGAGGATATCCTTTGTTCATTCTGTTTTTAATGAAAACCCACACAAGATCACCAAAACTGCCTGGTCTTTTTTTCAAAAAAAAAAAAAAATTAATCTGTGCTTCAATACAATTTCAGCACTAACCTGTTCCAAATGAATGATCAAAAGTGCTGCTGGTTCCCCCCCCCCCCCCCCCCCCCCCCCCCCCCNACTAATTAAAAGGCAGCTAATGACCAGAGAAAGTACCAGGAAATGACTAATTAAAGAAAGCAAACGAGAATCTCAGTTAAATATTTTAATCAAGGAGGGGGGGTAGAGGGTAATTCTTAATTACATGGTAGAAAGGCAGAAAAAGAAAGACCACTTCTGAGGAAATGTACATTAACATTACAGAATTGCCAAAGGGACTATATTCTATATCTGCAATTGTAATGCCATCTCAAAATGGAGAAACAGTATCTCTGAAATGGAAAAAAAATGGTATTAAGCAAGAATCACTCACAGATTAGCTATTTTCCCATCTTTAACACAGTAAATTAAAGTGAAGAGCCTAGAATAGCCAATTTTTTGTGTCAAAAGGCTATTTTTCTTTTTTGCTAGTGAAGAAGAATACTATCTAATGTGTGTTCTGAAGTTATGGTAACTAACCACATAAATGTTATAATAATGCTTTGGGCTTTAAAAAAAGAAAAAAAAACACGCATGGAATATGAAAATAAGCAAGAAAGTAGACTTTCAGTGAAGTATTGTAATCTTTAAAGCTCCCATATCCTGTTTTCTGAGTTTATTAAACGTTTCCCTTTGCGGTGAGAATCAGCAGTGTTTAGTTTGCTAATGCAAAGGACTAAAATTATATGGCAGGCAGAGTGCAGGTCTGTTTTGATATAAACACAAGAGCTAAAGCAAAAATCTTGCATTCCAATACTAAAAATAAGTCTGACAACTCACAATTGGCATACCATATTTTCATCCATCCCAGCCTGTCAGTCGCGGAGTGGGAATTTAAGATTAAAAAGCTTTTTTCTCAGGTCCTGATCCTGTTGCTCAGAGGCTCCAGGGGCTACTGGATTGCTACAAACTGGGGAAATAGTCTGGGAACGAATCTTCAAGCTTAGATCATGAAAAGATCTGGGCCTGATATGACAAAAAAAGTTTATCAAATCCTGTGGCCAAACTGAACAACTGTATTTGCTGCAAAGTATTTGTTCCCCTAAATAGAATGCCAAGAGATCCTTCCCATCATTTTCTTCTGGTAATAGGGATTAAGTAGTATGTACCATGAACAGAAAAGTTTTATTTGGTATTTTTCTTCTTCTATGTTGGAACATCTTCTATGGCAGAATGAAATTTCCCATCCAGATGTGACTACAAGGAGGAGCCAAAACCATCAAGATGTCGATCATGATAACGATGATGATGCTATCCATTCGGTTGATATCCAATTCTTGGCGATTCTACAAGCCAGGTCTTCTGATCTTGCACTGCTTCTTTGAGTTTTCCTATGCTCTGGCTGGTGTCAGCTTTGATGGTGATGGCAATCATAACCTCACAATTAAAGCCTTTCTCCCAAATCACCTTTTGCCTTTTGAATCCAGATCTCTCTAGAGTCCTATAATCGAACTAACTAGCATGTGACAACCTTCTGGAGTCTGCAGAGAACTGAAAAAGGAACAGCTGACCAGATTTGTACACTGCATAATAATAATAATAATAATAATAATAATAATAATAATAATAATAATAATAATAATAATAATAATAATAATAATAACAATAACAAAAACATCCTGGCAGATGTGAAATTATTTCCATGTTATTGCTAACTCAGTTGTTTGGGCTACATCTGTAAAATCATTAGAATTTAGTTTTTTTCTTTATAGCTTTTTTCCTCATTTTTTTTCTTTGCTTGTCATTTTTAGTTTTTCTTTTTTTCCTTCTTATTTTATTAGATTGCATTAGTTTTTTTTTTCTTGTTTAAAACATGGAATAAAGAATGATATAGCTAAGACCCCACTTTGTCCCCAGGGGCATCTTGCTCCCTTCCTTCCCATCTTGTCCATTTTGAATCCATTTTAGTGTAATATTTATTGTTTTAATGTTTTATCTTGCTATTTTTATTATTCTAATCTGTGAAGAATTACCTCTAGGTGAGATGGTGGCATATGAGTTTAATAAATAAATACAATATGTATCTTTTTATATAGCTATGTATATCATGAGCTAGGTTTGAAGAAAAGTACAGGTACTCCTCGATTTATAAGAGTTCATTGAGGGACCATTCAAAGATACAACAGCACTGAACAAAGTGATTTATGACCATTTTTCACACTTACGACCTTTATAGCAGCCCCATGATCATATAATCAAAATCTAGATGCTTGGCCATTGACTCATACTTATGACTATTGCTGTGTCCTAAAGTCATGTGATCACCTTTTGCAACTTTTTGACGAGCAAAATCAAATGGGAAAGCCAGATTCACTTAACAACTGTGGTACTAACTTATCAATTGCAGTGATTCAATTAACAGTAGTGGCAAGAAAGGTCATACAATGGGGCAAAACTCACTTTTAACAAATGCCTCACTTAACAACCAAAATGTGGGCCTTAATCGTGGTCATAAGTTGAGAACCACCTGGAGATCTTTTTAGTGCAATTACAACCAGAGAGGTTTAGGCTCTGAAAAACTGGCACGTTGTTCCTGGACTTGGATGATCCATTCACCTTACAAAATAATTACACTGTCCTGGGAATAAAGTCCCACTTGACTCAATGAAACGCCTGTCTGATAATCATTCAACTATGGCTAGTTTTTTGCTAGGAATCTTGTTTAATGGCCGATTAGCAAACTTTTATCCTTGCACTGCACACTTAACTTGCTTATTATTTTAAATCTTTTTCTGGAGAGAGATGTTTTTTGTTTTTTTTTACTATGAACACACCCAGCCCCCCATCTAAACATCATTAGCATTAATCAAGTCTAGTACAGTGCCAGCATCTTTTAATCAGTAGCACTGACCATGTTATCGAGTTAGGGTAATGAAACATCTGCCAGAAAACTTGACAGCTTTAAGATTTGTGGGCTTCAACTCCCAGAATTCCTCCTCCAGTCATGTTAGTTCAGGAATTCTGGGAGTTGAAGTCCACACAAGTCTTAAAACTTGTCAAGTTTGAAGACCCTTGGTATAGCACCTCAGAGGTCTTATGCCGGAGCTGCGCTTTCCTTTATGGCCAGAGGTCTCCAAACTTGGCAACTTTGAAGACTTCAACTCCCAGAATTCTTGCTTAGTGATGTGACTCTGGTCCAAATTATGGTTATAAGCTAAGGCAGAGGTCTTCAACCTTGATAGCTTTAAGACTTGTGGACTTCAACTCCCCAAATTTCTCCTCCAGTCATGGAATTCTGGAGGTTGAAATCCACAAGCCTTAAACTTGCTAAGTTTGAAGACCCTTGGCTTAAATGCAACCCGATACTTCATCTTGGCCAATCTTTCTTCCATGAATATATGAACAGAGACTATGAAAGGAGATGGTCCTATTTCTTCCATCCCACTTTCTGAGAGTTGAAGGCAAGTATTTTCTGAGACCTCTTATACCAGGGCTGTCCAATCTTGGGAATTTTAAGACCCGTGGACTTCAGCTCCCAGAATTTCCTAGCCAGCCACGCTAGCTCAGGAATTCTGGGCGTTGGAAGTCCACAAGTCTTAAGCTTGGCAAGTTTTGGAGACTTCTGCTTTAATGGGGTTGCTCAAACTTTTCTCGCGAATCCAGCCGCCGTGGGAAGCTCCGAAAGTCGTGTTAAGAGACCCGTGTCCAAAAGAACGGGAAACTTGGCCAACTACAAGCCAATTTCGCTTCTTGATTCTCCTTTCTTCTCACATCTTGGGATAAGGGAGTGGCGGAACTCACCAAACCCAACATCGCGGTGCGGAAGCCGGAAAAGACAACCGAGCCATTCCGACGACCGGTTGCATTTTCGGCTTAATCCACGCGGGCTGGGAAAGAAGAGGGCGGGTCTTTGATCTCCGTTCAAACGCTACCCTCCTCCACACCCACCCATCCACTCCGGCTTGACGTCCGCAGCCCGAGAGGTTATCTATATATATAGCCGCGGGACGGTGCAGCGGGCAAGCCGAGTTGCTTCCCGGGCATCGCAGGGAGCGAAAAGGGAAGCAGCGGACAACATTCAAAGCAAAGGGCTCTCCGCTGCTGGAGCATCTCCACACGTCCCGGGTCAGCCAGCCTGCCTGCCCGCCCGGCGGAGAAGTTGTCTGACTTGGGCGCTCGGAGTAGCGCCGGGGATGAATGGCGTGCGGGTAGCCATGCTGGGCAGCGAAGGGACGGGCAAATCCGGTAGGCTCCGGCGCGGCGCTTCCTGGCCGGTGGGGGTGGGTGGAGGGAAGGTTTGCTGGCTACAGAAAGGGAATCGTTAACGCTCCCACGTACACGCGCGATCGCTGGAATCGCACCTTCTGTCTGAGCGCAATGTACACTCTCCTGAACGTACGGAACTGGTGAGAAATGACAGAAGAAAAAACAGAGTTAGAAAGGGACCTTGGAGGTCTTCTAGTCCAGCCCCTTTCTCAGGCAGGAAAACCCACACCCTTTCAGACTATTCCTACAAAAAAATTCCGAATAATAGAAGAACAGAGTTAGAAAGGGACCTTGGAGGTCTTCTAGTCCAGCCCCTTTCTCAGGCAGGAAACCCTACACCCTTTCAGACTATTCCCACAAAAAAAATTCTGAATAATGGAATAACAGTTAGAAAGGGATCTTGGAGGTCTTCTAGTCCAGCCCCTTTCTCAGGCAGGAAACCCTACACCCTTTCAGACAAGTTGTCCAATCCCTTCTTAAAAACTTCCAGTGTTGGAGCATCAACACCTTCTGGTGGCAGGTCGTTCCACCGATTTAACTGTTAGGAAAGTTGCTTTTCTCCTTGATCAGCTTCCTTCCACTGCTTCTTGTCCTGCCTTCAGGCCCTTTGGAGAATGGGTTGACTCCTCCTTTGTGGCAGTCCCTTAGTCCCCTTTGAGTTGAATTTATCTCCACTCCTGCAAAAATATGGATGGCCACCAGAGGAAGACCTACACTGAAATTCTCTGGTTGTCTGTACCTGTTGCAATAGCCCAGATAGTGTAGCACTTATTCCTGGTAGTCTACATGAAAACTTTTCTTAGCAAGCTTATTGAAATTCTTTGCAGTTCCTAATTGTGGGGTGGATTTCCTCACTTCCCAGGCCTATGATTTTCGAGTGGCCTCTCATCCAAGTACTAACCAGTTGAGCATGTTTTTGGAGACACCCAAATCTGCTGCATGTTGACCAACTCCAGTGGCACCTGATGGCAACAAGCCATCCCAAAGTTTATCAGATGTCTTGTTTGCTATTACACATGAATAGTAAATCGCAGCCAGGGGTCTATATGTGATAAACTCTGATATTATTATTTTCATTCAATTGTGTCTGATTCTCAGAGTCTACCTGGATTACCAGCAGAGTTTTTGGCAAGGTTTTTCAGAAGTGGTTTGCCATTGCCTCCTTCCTAGGGCTGAGAGAGTGTGACTGGCCCATGGCCCATGGTCTCCCAGCTGGTTTTGTTCCCAAGGTGAAACTGGAATTCAAATTTCCCCATCTCTGCCCTTAACCATTACACCAAACTGGCTTTCACAGCTGCTGGTTGCCTGTTGCAAATTTATTTTCCAGCCTTTGAAATACATTCAGCTGATACAGCAAAAGTATTCTGATAATAAGTTCATATCATTTTCTTTCTTTTTCTTTTTAAATAACTTTTTGGCGTCACAACTTGCAGTTTCTTAATTTAGAATGGGATTCCACTTTTTATTTTAAAAATTCCTCCAAATTGAGGTGCAATTCATGAAACCTCTAAGGGATTGCCCCAAAGAAGAGGGAGTGAAGCTATTCTCCAAAGCACCCGAAGGCAGGACAAGAAGCAATGGGTGGAGACTAACGAAAGACAGAAGCAACCTAGAACTAAGCAGAAATTTTCTGACAGAACAACTAATCAAATGGAAGGACTTGTCTCCAGAAGTTGTAAATGCTCCAACACTGGAAGTTTTTAAGAAGAGATTGGACAACCCTTTGACTGAAATGGTATAGGTTCTCCTGCTTGAGTGGGGGGTTGGACTAGAAGACCTCCAAGGTCCCTTCCAACTCTGTTATTCTGTAAATGTTCTAGGAATAGAAAAAGCATTGACTTCGGCCTCACTCTGTTGCAGTAAAATAAAGCAAATAACATCGAACCTCCACTTTTTACTTTTCCAAAACAATATAAAGTATCCATTTCTATAACAACAAATCAACAAATCTCTCTCCCCACTCACTTTTGTTTCCCCTTTTCCTCCCCTCTGTCTCCTATTATTTGCTTTCACATTTTTGTATTTTATCTTTGTATTTTATTCTATAATCTAATAAAATGTGAAAATGTTCTAGGAATAGTATCTTACAAAGTATGGTTGTCAACGTTTCTCCAGGTCTCTCCTTTTCACAATTCTTTAATATCTTATTTCGATGCTAGAGTAAAGTTTAAGTCAAGATCATGACTGCATAAATGGTTACATCTTTGACCTGTTTGCCCTTGAAGGGTTACGAGCTGCATCACCAATCTCTTTGCTCTTTTCCAACCTGCTAATCTATTGCATTCCAGTTTTTCTACTATACAGTAGTTTCTTGAACCTTAACGAGCAAAATTATATTTTCCAGTCTATTATTTCACTGGTATGACACTCCAATGTATACGATGTGCCCAGCTGGTCAGATGATGTAATTATTGCAAGTGATAAAAATGTACACAAATGATATGCATTTGGATTTAACAAACAATTGGATTTAACAGACATTCCTTTCTCTGGAATGGTCTCTTAAGTTGGAATTTTATCGGAAAATAAGAGTTGTCATAATAGTCTTGGTATTTCCATTCACTCAATTCATAATTCCACTAACCTAGTGATAGAAGCAATGAAATATAGAATCAGTGATTATCCATTATCCAATAACAATATCCATTAACAAATCTGGTGCAAAACTGCTTTTTACCTTGGTAAGTGGAAGTTGAAAATATATACTAAAGATCACATTGTAAGTTATAGTGAGAGAAAAACCGTTAATATCTCAATTGTGCATAATACTAAAGACTATGGTTTATGTTTAGTTTATCACAATGTACAAAGCTATAGTTTAGATTATGATGTGATAGGTAAATGAGATTATTATGAGTTATTTGACAAAATGTGGTTAAAATTCAGGATCATTTTTAGGATTTAATTATAAATTTAGAAGTCCGTTGGGTTTTCACAATCATGCTAAACCAGAATGATGAGTTTTTGGTTTGGAGTTAGCAAGATATATGAACAAGCCAGTGTGCTTTGTGCAACATGGTTTAAGTCATAACCCATGTGTAGGGAACCTTGATGGTCTGTTTGATAATGATTATAATAAATTACGGCTCAGAGCAAAACATAAATCTTGTAACAGCCTTCCTTCTAATTTTAGGTTTTACTTCTAAGGTTCTAATTTTGGATGAAATGCAATTCTAGTCTAGTGTAGCTTGTATAAGCCCAAGGCATAACTTGAAGATACATGATGCAACAAGCAGATCTGAAATCTAATCCAGGTGAAAGACTATTTAGGTGTCCTTGCATCATGGAAGATAAGCAAGAGAGAGATAATCTCAAAAAAACCCCCACAAAACCAGATGTTCAGCTGGGTATTATACATAATGGAAAATATAATTCCAGATGGCTATCTTTTTCTGCTTTTCCAGCCTTCTTTCCAGTTGTTTCTATGCAAAAGCATGTTAGCAATGGGACTTCAATAGCCACCTTCACACAACTTGTTAGATCACACAGGCTTTTTAATATGGCTGTGGAGGTACTTTTTAAAATCCATATAATAGCAATAGCAATAGACTTATATATCGCTTCACAGTGCTTTTACAGCCCTCTCTAAGTGGTTTACAGAATCAGCCTATGGTTCCCAACAATCTGAGTCCTCCTTTTACCGACCTCGGAAGGATGGAAGGCTGAGTCAACCTTGAGCTGGTCAGGATCAAACTCCTGGCAGTGGGCAGAGTTAGCCGGCAATATTGCATTCTAACCACTGTCCCATCATGGCTATATAAATATAACCACTATTAGTGACTTCCCTATGAAGATTTGTGTTGTGTGGACATGAAGTAATTGCCATTTTCTGCTTGGAATTTGGCACATCTTCTCCTTCTTCGCGTTTGCCCTTCACAACAGGGATTGAGGAACAATATGAAGTAGTAGGGAAGACTTGGCCTTCATAGTACAACCCCAATTGGGACTGGAATGTCTGTTACTAAGAAATGTGGTTGTTAAGTGAGTCGTACCCTATTTTGCCACCTTATCTGCCAGGGTAGTTAAGGGGACCATTGCAATTCTTAAATGAGTCAGGTGGTCTTAAACGAATCTGGATTCTCCCATTGAGTGTCCTTGTTGGAAGCCCCCTGGGAAAGTCTCAAATGGCGATCATGTGATCCTCAGGATTCTGCAGCCTTTGTAAATACATGCTAGTTGTCAAACACTTTCATTTTGATCATGTGGCTGCAGGGATGTTACAAGTAATTCGTATAACATCTGGCAGAAACAACTACCTGACCACTAGATGGCAGGTTTAAAAACTTTCTATATCCCTTTCCTGCCATCTAGCTGAAATACTGATTTTTGCAGTGCAGAAGTGTATAGGACTTTTTCCTTTGTGAAATACACCCCTACCAGAGGTGCTATTGAGCAGGTTCTGACCAGCTCTGGAGAACTGGTAGCGGAAATTCTGAGTAGTTAAGAGAACCAGCAAATACTACCCCTGACTGGATACTTTACAATATCCTTCCCCTGCCACGCCCACCAAGCCACGCCCACAGAACCTGTAGTAAAAAGATTTGAATCCCACCACTGACACACACACACACACACACTCATAGTAGCACTCAAAATCCAGGCTTTGCTGTATATGCCTGGGAAGAAAAAAAAGGCAGCATTCTAGAGACCTTTTCTTTGGAAAATCATGCCTTCAAAATTAGAGATAGTGGATAGTTTTAATTGTTGCTTGGGTTTTTTTTCCCCCAAGAGTCAACATTTTTTCCGTGTCTCTAGTTATTATATATATTATTGAAGTCCAGTTTGGGCTACCCTAATATGCTTGAATAAATAAATCATGGTAAAATAATAGCCAAGTACAGTGTGTGAAGCCAGGAATTGCTCCTGTATTGTTCCTGTTTAAAAAGTCTTCGGTGAAGTAGGAATGGTCACATTCATATAAATACACCTTAACATTTGAAACTCTATTCATTTCTTCATCTCTGGAGCCAGAAGTTGATTCCTGGTTTATATCTTGGGACCTAAATAAGCCTTGTATTGCACTGGCTAATTAAATTGGGAAACTAAAACAAATATAAAATTTTCAGAACCGAGGCAAAATAAGAGCAGAAAGATTTGTGTATCTTGTCTGCTGTATATAGGTTGGTAGCCTGACTCATAATCCAGTTATTAGCTGGATATACCTGAGACCACAAAAGAGGCTAAAATCCAGAGAGATTTTCTTGAGAAAAATGTGTGGCCAAAGCAACACTCCTATGGCCTCTTTATTTTGTCTTTTCAGCCCTTACGGTGCGCTTTCTGACGAAGCGTTTCATAGGAGAATATGCCTCCAATTCTGGTAAGTTTCCACTCACTTTGAATCTTCCTTGCATTTTATTTAAACTCAGATGATCCAGATGTTACTGCTGGTAACGGAAGGGGAATGTGTATATGTCATTTCTTTTGGGCCTGAAGATTAAGATTATTTTCTGGTTAAATACCCGATTCAGACAAGGAAGGGGTAGCGATAGATCGATTCATCTTTGTTATATTGCTTTGGGATGTAAAAATGATGGTAGCTCTACCCAGCCTGTTTATTCCTCTCTCTTTTTTCCTCTCTCAGAATGCATTTATACAAAACATTTGTGTCTGGATGGAAAGCAAATTAACTTGGAAATATATGATCCTTGTTCCCAAGTAAGTTGGAAAACTAGAATACGCATAATAAATTCTACTTCTATTTTTCCTGCAATGGTGGGGTGGAGTGAGAAAAAGTGATTGGCCCAAAGTCACTCAGCCATCTTTTGTGCCAAAGGCAAGATTAGAACTCACAGTCTCATTGTGATTGGCTCAAAGACACCCAGCTGGCTTTCATGCCCTAAGGCAGGACTAGAACTCACTGTCTTCTGGTGATTGGCCCAAGGTTATCCAGCTGGCTTTCATGCCTAGAGAGGGTCTAGAACTTACTGTCTCCGAGTGATTGGCCCAAAGTCACCCAGCTTGCTTCATGACCAAGGTGGGAGTAGAATTCACATTCTGCTGATTGGCCCAAGGTCTTCCAGTTGACTTTCATGCCTAAAACAGGACTAGAAATGGATAGCAGAAGGAATTCAATACCACAGGTAACTGAGAAGGGAGACGTTTTCCCCAACAACCTGAGATTATGAATTGTTCCTGAGACCAGCTACTTTTCAAAGTGCCTTTTAGACATTTTTGATTACTCATATGACGATATCTGGGATGATAGCTTGGTTTAGCAAGGCAAATAATTGCAAAATTATTTAAACAGATACAGATTGTATAATTCAGCTCATGCACAGATTGCACTGTGCTTCTACCAAAGTTGATTTTCTACACTTTGAGAAAATTGCCAGTTGGAGAATTTGATTAGAGTTGATAGGGGCTCTTCACTTAGTTGGTTTTCTACATAATTGTGGTTTACTCACCGTCTCTCAGAGTAATCTATTTTAAAAGTTCTTGATGGGAATAAAAAGAATGGAACCATGGAACCAGTAAAATTATGCATGCCAGCCACTTTATAAAAAGCATGGAATAAAACTTCTGTTAAAAAAATAAGTTTCTGCATAATTACAGTGGGAATATAATATCATTCTGTCCGTATAACCCAACACTTTGGAAACCCAAAGAGCTGGATTAAGAAACAGATCCTCCAGGAGAAAATCTGTCTGTGTGGTTGCTAAGTGTTGACACCAAGATGATGGTGGATGATCAGTTGTGTTTTCAATTAGGCTGAAGCAGGGTCTTCTTCCATCCAAAAGCACAGTATAAACTGCTTGTCTTTTTGCCTTCCAGCCTCGGCCAGGGAATTTGTTACTTGCACATGAACTCCAATGGGCAGATGGATTTGTTGTGGTCTATGACATCAGTGACAGAACTTCATTTGTGTTCGCAAAAGCGTTGCTGTACAGGATCCGTGAGTGTCATGGAGGAGCTTGCAAAAGGCAAGTTAGCTAAACAATGTGACTAGGGAAGTGGAAAGGTTTGTGTGGACCATAAGGGAAAAATGGGGCTAGATTCAGTCTTGGTCCCTTTAAGTCAGGAGTGGGGAAACATGGCCCTTTTATGACTTGTGGACTTCGACTCCCAGAATTCCTGAGCCAGCATGGTGAAGACCCAATAAAAACCAGGAACAATGAGTCCAATTGATTGCAAGTACATCTACCCAGTTTGATTCAACCAGTTCCCTTTTTACACACAGACCTACCAAATAGAAATTCTACATAGTTTAAAAACCAGTTTATTAGGGTCGGCTTATCTACAGCCCTGAAACAAGCTACCTCAGAGTAAGTTTTATGGAACCGTGTGACATTTACAACTGTCAGCCGGCTGAAATTCAATCTCTGCTTTTAATTGCAGTGTGGGAAAGAAATTGCTAGTGTGAAAGATGATCCCCATCCAATAAAAGCAACTCTCCAATGACTGGTTATTTTTCGCAACGTTTGTCTTCATATATGTGAATCTGTCACTGTCAATAGTCCAACGTAAAAAGTTTGTGTCCATTCACTTTCCAGAGAAAATGGCCGGCGGTGGCTCATACTTCACTCTCCTTGCTTTAAAAGCAAACAAAAACACTAAGGATCAATCAGGAACATTTTAAAAATTTGCCCAAACAGTTCTTTTGAAAGCACAACAATTCCATTGTGTTAAAAAATATAGGCTGGTCCTACAGAGAAGATATCTTATTCTTTGCTGATTTTTAACTTAGGCATTGCATATTGAATATGATATAAATGGAAAACTTTTTTTAAAAAAGAGGGATATATGAATTACATAGATGAGCTCAACTGGGAATGTGCATCAGTATAAAGACACAGTTGTGTGTCTCCCTTCTATCAAATAATCTTATCTGGGAGAACCAGATGTCTTCTCTGTAGTGATATCTACATTATGGAACAGCCCTCCTTTTGAGAGTAGGAAAGCTTCTATTCTATTTGCTATCTATCTATCTATCTATCTATCTATCTATCTATCTATCTATCTATCTATCTATCTATCTATCTACCTATCATCTACCTACCAACCTACCTATTATCTACCTACCTACCTATCTATCTATTTATCATCTATTTATCTATCATCTCTGTCTATCACCTCTCTCACCTCTATCTCTCTTTCTGTGTTTCTATCTATCTGTCTGTCTGTCTATATCTATCTATCTATCATCTATCTATCTGCCTGTCTGTCTGTCTGTCTGTCTGTCTGTCTGTCTATCATCTATCTTATTTATCTTATCTATCATATCTATCATCCCCCCCCCTCTCTCTCTCCGTCTCTCTCTCCTATCTATTTCTCTCTTCTGTTTGCTCAGAGCTGGATGTTTTCTCATGCTCTGGACTGGGATGTGGGCTGAGCCCAGTTCATGCGCAGTTGGTACAAGTTGCTCTGATGCCTTGATTGGCGTATGATAGCTTTTGAATTTGTGAGATTTGAATTGGTATCTTTTCATATATTTACTCTTTCAATGCCCAAGACTGCATTGTACAGCTAGTGCTCAGATTATGGCCATAATAAAACCTATCTATCTTGGTTGTGAAACAGCATGGTTGTTAAGTGAACCAGTGATTCATTATAGCTGCAGTTCTGCTGAAAACCACCAGCAAACCACCAGTTTTTGGCAAAACCATTGCAAAATACAATCACATAAATATGGCCCAGTTTCAACGTTCCTGAAGTGCTGTCATGTGACCAGAGAGATTATACATACAGGTAGGACCATTGAAACTTTGAACAGTCACTAAATGACTGGTTGTAAGTTGAGAACTACCTGTATAAGATGGTATTTTAATATAAGTGACTTAACTAAATAAAAATATATTGCCTCTCATTCAAGTTCCATGTCCAGAGATCTAACATTTCAAACCCCTTAATGGAAGGGACTGATGTTAGTATGAGCTAAGCAGAAGAAAGTTCTTTGTTTATAACCTTTCTTTTTCTCAACTTTGTTTGTCCAGAACATCAGAGTGCACCGTGGTTTTGGTTGGGAACAAGCAGGATTTGTGCCACATACGAGAAGTCGGTTGGGATGAAGGACAGAAGTTGGCCCTAGATTACAGATGCCAGTTTTGTGAACTATCTGCTGCAGAACAGTGCCAGGAAGTAGGAACGATGTTCAGCCAAGCTTTGAAAAGCCTTGCGGCTCATCCGAAGGGGAAGGAGAAAAGACGGCCCAGTGGCTCAAAATCCATGGCCAAACTGATCAATAACATGTTCGGGAAGAGGAGGAAATCTGTTTAGTGACAGGCCCATTGGAAACGGGCAGGGAGCCAAGACACCGTCTCGCACACATATGCACACACATGCCCAAAGGAAGTAGTTCATGTGAAGATCTTAGCATGTCACCCAAGGAAGCCACAGAAATAATTGGTGTATTCCCACCCAGCATGGCAAAAATCATCGCTTAAATCTAGCCTTTTGATTACTCTTCTGGGAATTTAGTTTTTCGTGGAAGCAGATTGATTTTTGAGCAGACTAATATATGGTTGTTAAGGAGTGAACTGTGAGTTAATCATTAATAATCTTAAGTGGATCCAGGTAGGCAATAGGAATAAGGCTTGGAAAACAATGTGGTGTGGTGCCTAGATCAATGTTTCCCATGCTTAGCCATTTGTAAGATGTATGTATTGCAATGCTGGCTGGGGTATTCTGGGAGTTGAAGTCCAAATATCTTTAAAATGGCTAAGCATGGGAAACATTATGGTATTGATTTCAACTATAACAAAATTCTTTTGGTCTGTGTGAGAGAGAGGCAGTCCACAATTTACATTGGGAAATGATTACCCAAAACATCACCAAGGTCTTTGATGAAGCAGGAGGGAAGGAAAGTCTTGAACTTTTAGCATCTTTTCCAGAAGTGACATTAAACTCATATCAATTTAACTTGTGCTTTCCTAGCTACAGTTCCTTTCCTTAGCTTGGAACAGACTTAGGAGAAGATTAAAATCTGACTGAAATCTTATCAGCGAATTCCTTTTTCCAGCTTTTGGCTGCAATCAACTATCTGTCAGTGTTCCCTTCTAATATATTTTAGTGCCCCTTTAACTACTTAAGTGCAGAATCAGGGGCTGCTTGTTAAGTCTGCCCTTACATTAAATATTGCAAAACCAGTGAGAAGCTGTTGGTTTTTTTTTTAAGGTAAACTGGAGGGGGGGGGAACAGGATGTAGCATATTGCTACATAAGTTTGTGGAAAATTTGATCTGCACCTCTTGTTGTTTTTTCCTGCTTGTGGGTAACATGAACACTAGGATGCAAAATGCATTTGGAAATGTGAAGACTCTTTCCACTCTCTGACATATGCAACTCTCAATAGCTGCCCAGAAGAATCCCTGGATAGTGAGATGGGCAGCTTATTAATTTAATCAATAAATAATAAAAATAAAAACTCTGCTCTCTGTGATGACAGCATTCCAAATTATGTCGCTTGAGAAAGTGGGGGTGCAGCTTCAGCACAAACTGGCCAAGTATATTTTCGGTTCATTTTCTCTCCTACAGAGGTTCCCCCCCCCCCATGGTGAAACCAGTCCAGTGATACTTCTTAAGAGTTGTTGATTTCTCCTTATGGGTTTTGAAGTTATTGCTTTTTGCTGAGTAAGCACAGGAGGCTGCAGAGACCAAAGCTGTATAATAAGGCATCTGGTTCCCAAGGCATGAATTAACAAGAGGTCTGACACAGAAATTCAAGCAAAGCAAAAAACAAAAGCTGACATAGTGTACTTGACTGACCTAAGAGGCTCAAGAACAAGTGAGGTTCTAATACCTCTCTATAAAGCCTTAGTAAGACCACACCTAGAGTACTGTATCTAGTTTTGGTCACTATACTATAAAAAATATGTTGAGACTCTAGAAAAAGTGAAGAGAAGAGCAACCAGGATGATTAGGGGACTGGAGACTAAAACATGAAGAACAGTTACAGGAACTGGGCAAGGCTAGTCTAGTGAAGAGAAGGACCAGGGGAGACATGATAGCAATCTTCCAATATTTGAGGGGCTGCCACAGAGAGGAGGGTGTCAAGCTATTTTCCAAGGCACCTGAAGGCCAGACAAGGAATAATGGATGGAAACTGACCAAGGAGAGATTTAACCTGGAAACAAGGAGAAACTTTCTGACAGTGAGAACCATCAACCAATGGAACAGCTTTGCCTTCAGAAGTTCTGGGAGCTCCATCACTGGAGACTTTCAGGAAGCCATTTGTCAGAAATGATGTAGGGTCTCCTGCTTGGCCGGGGGCTTGGACTAGTTTACCTACAAGGTCCCTTCCAACTCTGTTAATCTGTTACACTGCTAAAGAGGAAACAAATAACAAAAGTTTGATAAACATTGGTGTCATATAGGAAGATGAATGAGCAGGATGCTGCAGTGCTTGTAGCATCTTCTTGCCTGGGGAAAAAAGTAATCTATTTGTAGAATAGAAAAGGATAGGATAGGATAGGATAGGATAGGATAGGATAGGATAGGATAGGATAGGATAGGATTCTTCATTGGCCAAGTGTGATTGGACATACAAGGAATTTGTCTTGGTGCATATGCTCTCAATGTACATAAAAAAAAAAAAGATACATCCACCAAGAATCAGTAGGATAAAGTACAGTGAGGGATTTACATTATTTTTCATCCTGGCTGTTATTAAGACCATCCTCATTCCTCTGTGCTGGAAATATTCAATATCACTGATAATGTCAATGTCACCATTTGGAAGTAGTTTGTTATACAGTGATGTTACCTTGTGTATTTGACACCAAAAGTAGATCAGAGGGATATGCAGCTGCCACATGATTCAAGCTGCCCCGGCTAAACCACCATTAGTCCACCCTTCTCCATCTCTGTCACTGACAGAAGATCGTGCCCTAGCAGAAGTGACCCAACTCTACACTCACTGGATAGACTCTTCACCTTACTACCTATTCTCAAAGTGTATCACTCCCAACACACCACCTTTAGCATGCTACCATTGCTATGGTCTTCTTCCAAGAGCTGAAAGAGATGGATTGGTCCAAAGTCACCCAACTGGCTTCCTTCTTGCCTAAGGAAAACTAAAACGTACAGTTCCCCAGTTTCTACCTTTGTGACTTTAACCCAGGGGTCTTCAAACTTGACAGTTTTAAGACTTGTGGACTTCAACTCCCTGAATACCTCCTCCAGTCATGCTAGCTCAGGAATTCTGGGAGTTGAAGGCTACAAGACTTAAACTTGCTAAGTTTGAAGACCCTTGCTTTAACCCCTACACAAGGCAGTTTCTTGCTGCTTAAGAACATACAATTAATGTTGACAATTTTATGTCTGCTAGTGGAAGGGGATGTCAAACCAAAGTTTTAAAACAAACTTTATTTTAAAATAATAATAAAACTAGCAAAGAGGTATCCATCGTTTCTTATTTCTAAAAGGAGTAAAGCAAATGTTTGCCTCCTGTCTTGAAGTTAACACAAGCCTCTTATTTTTGGAAGAAGTAAAAGAGACTTTAGCCAAATGATGATTGCATCCCAAGGCAGTAATTTTCATATTTCTAAAAACAGAACATTTGACAAGCTGCTAACTATAACACACGTTTGGACAGACCACAGTCTTTATCTTGTCCTTCTCAAAAAGAAAACATTTTCATCAGCCGTTGATGGTGATTCGCAGTTCACACATCATGCTGTTATGCTTCCTTCCCTGTGTAAAACAGGAATATGCACTGGGAGCCATTCTATTCACTCAGCATTGAGAGACTTATACATGTGCCAGGTAAACAGAATAAAACTATTTCCTTATTATTTTAGATTTTTTTTAAAAAAAGAATGTTTTAGGTCTTTTAGCAGCCTGGATTTGCTGATGGAGGATGAACAGGACTTTTGCCTCAGCAGCTATGATCTTTCCTGAACTTGTCTATTTTTGCAGAAGAATTTTGTAATTTGGTAATCATTTGGTTTGGTCTGGCTGTAACATGGACAATAGAAGTCCATTCTTGGAAAATGTCTAGAAGTTGCAATTGGTACACAATGTGGCAGGTCCACAGATGAAAGGTGGTGGTGGCCAGAATCTACAAGTTGCCAACAATAGTATTGTGACTGAAGCCCTGGCATTTTGTATATGCATGCAATATTTCAAGATGTACAAAAGGAGCATTGCTTTGACAGCAATACAAAGCCACTGTCTTGCTGATTTTGTGGCACTTACACTTGTTCTGCTATTTCATGTCCTAATATGCAGTGGTGGGCTTCTGGGGATTTGCAGAGGCTTAGGAGAGCCCCCAATAATCTCAGAAAAGCAAGCAGCAAGGGGAAGCTCTTAATAGGCTTAATTGAACTTCTGGGCATTCAGCCAAGAGCATTTCACATCTGGTAAAAGTGTTACAAGCTAGATAAACAATCCACTCGGTGCTTGCAGGAGCACCATTGAGAAAATCAGACAACGTAGCCACTAGCCTCCAAGGGGATTAATTCCCAAATAATAAGAATCATGTAACTCTCCAGAAACTCCACTAAGACTCCAAGATCCCTCTCACGGTCACTGCTATTAAGCCTGATTTCACCCAGTCTTTTATCTAAGGATTAAATGCACAAAATAATAAACAACTTTTTGGTGTACTTTTTTTTTAAGGTAGGTTAGGGCAAAGAAGTGATGTTGAGTTGGCCACACTACCCAGTCACATGACCACCTAGCCACACTTAGCCAGTCATTAGAGCAGAGAAGCTGCTTACTAAAAAATTTGAAGCCCACCCCTGCTAATATGTCACCTTCAAAATCCTAGAAGACTGAGGACCAGGTTATTTTGAAGGATCATCTTTTCCCGATCACATCTACCTGACCCACAAGAGTGGAGAGGCAATGAATGTTATGGGTCCTCTCTCCTAAGAAAGTCCATCTAATGCAGGGGTGTCAAACTGCATTGCATCAGGGTTGTGGTTAACCCCAAGGGGCTAGATGGGCACGGCCGACTGTGTGGTTTTGGACAATTGGGTCGGCGTGACCAACTTGATGCCACTCACTGGGTATGGCTGACTGGATGGTCATGGCCTGCTGGATGCCACTCTCCAAACTGCTGGCATGTTTCCTCTTTGCATTGGGTAGAGGAGGCTGAAGCCAGGCTGGCTCGATGGTTTCCTCTTTGCTTTGGGTACACCGGACCAAAATGATGTGGGCTGGCCCCTTATATTTTCCAGAATAGCCCTACAGGTCAGATCTGTCCACATTGCGGCCCACGGGCCTTGTGTTTGACATCGCTGATCTAACAGAACCAAGAAGAAGGGTCTTCTCCATAGTGGCTCCCTTTCTGTGGAACATCATCCCCATGGAGATAGAATCGGTCCCCACTTTGACACTCTTTCAAAAGGCTCTGAAGATCTGGTTTTGACAACAGACCTGTGGATCCTAGAGTGGATGGAACCCATCAAATGTCTCATTCAATTATGGTTGGCAAGGATTGGGGAATTAACAGAAAGAGTTGGAAGGGGCCTTGGAGATCTTCTAGTTCAACTCCCTGCTTAAGCAGGAAGCCCTGTAACATTTCAGTCAAATGGTTGTCCAACCAGACCACTGTCACCCTTTAGACTTGATAAAAACAACCCATGGCTCGGAATACTGGATGAGCCCAGTGTGAAAGTATACCCAGAAGTATGCCAGTGATGGTATCACCTAGTTGGGTGGTGAAACGTCTGCAAGATGCTTGCTTTTTATTGTTTTTATATTGGGTTTTAATCTTTGTATACTACCCAGAGTCACTGAGACTGAGCTGGGCGGCCCTATACATTTTCTTAAACAAACAAACAAGAAGGCATAGGACTAAACATCAAACAATCAACAGCCTTTCCCCTCACTCTTAAGCTCAGAAGTTATTCTTTTTCTTGGTGCTTTCTATGTAGTCAATAAAAATGAATTTTAAGAAGGGAAGAAACAAAAGTAGAGTAGCTGCCTCCAACTTATAAACAAAAGGATTGAGGCTATTTCTGTCTTTTTATCAACAGATGGATATCCAGCTTGATGGTGGACAGTTCCTGCATAAGGTCAAGAACCAGAGGACAGGGGCTGATTGCCTGCAAGGCTGCAAGCAGATGCCAGCCAACTATTGATGGGCCCAGGGAAGTAGCCAAAAAGCATGTGTTATCAGATTATAACTTCATAATTTAACAAAGACCATTCCAAAACTATCAGAATAATCATCCCAAACCAATAAACAAACAAAAAGTGTTAGAGCTTTTCAGAAGTTTCCCCAGACACTCTGCCTCTCTTCTATCAGTACAGATATTTTTTTCCCTGTTTTAGGAAGAGAATATCTGTAGCTTGCAGTTGAGTGGTGGAGTCTTGATGCTCTTTCAGCTTGGTTGTTTGCCTGCAGATGTTTCGTTATATACCTTGAGACATGTAATTTACGATCACCGGTGACCCTGTTTCCCCCCACCCCCCTGAGTGTGTTCCAAATCAGATTCTCCAATGAGACAAGTTCACTGGCTGGGTGTCATCAAGCACAACTCTCCAATGAAGGATTTTCATGTGCAGAAGATCCAGTAGCCTAAACTACAATCTCCACAATAAAATTGAAGCACCACAATATAAAAATGATGTTGAAACTCTGGAAAGAGCATAAAGAAGAGTGACAAAGATGATTGAGGGGCGGGGGACTAAAACCAGTGGTGGGATTCAAATTTTTTTTACTTGGTGGGCATGGCGGGGGAAGAATACTGTGAAAGCTCCATTTCTTCCCCACTCTTGGGGGAAGGTGACTGCAAAATCCCCATTCCCTCCCCACTCCACTAACCTGCTTTCCAGCTCCATTCTCCTGTGCATGGCAACAAAAGAAGGCTCAGCCAATCAACTGGGGCTTGGGAGGCAGAGAATAGATAGGGGCAGGGCAAGTCAGAGGTGGTATTTGCCAGTTCACCAAACTACTCAAAATTTCCACGACCAGTTCTCCAGAACTGGTCAGAACTTGCTGAATACCCACCTCTGGCTAAAACATATGAAGGACAGTTGCAGGAATTGGGTTTGTCTAGTTTAGTGAAAAGAAGGTCTAGGGTTGACATGATAGCAGGGTTCCAATATTGGAGGAACTGCCACAAAAAGGAGGAAGTCAATTTGTTCTCCCAAAAACCTTAAGGTAGAGAAAGAAACAATGGATGGAAGATAATCAAGGACAGAACCAATTTCCTGATAGTTAGGACAGTCAATCAGTGGAACAGCTCGTTTCCAGAACTTATAGGTACTCCAACAATGGAAACTTTTAAGAAGAGATTAGACAGTGATTTCTTCAAAATGATATAGCTATCCTGCTTGAGCAGAACATTGGATTAGAACAGTGGTGGGATTCAAATAATTTAACAACCGATTCTCTGCCCTAATGATTTCTTCCAACAACCAGTTCACCAAATGGCCCAGAAAGTTAACAACCAGTTCTCCCGAACTGGTGCAACCTGGCTGAATCCCACCACTGGACAGGAAGACCTCCAAAGTCTCTTTCAACTCTATTATTCTGCTAAGCAAATTCACTGTAGCCTTTACTTTAGTCTAGTTCCGCGTTTCTCAATTTTAAGATATGTGGACTTCAGTTCCTCAATTTTTCAACCCCCCCCCCATGAAATCCACACATCTTAAAGCTTCAAAAATGGAGAAAAACTGCTTTATGGCTATAGCACTATAGACTTATATACTGCTTCACAGTGCTTTACAGCCTTCTCTAAGTCTGCACATTGCCCCCAACAATCTGGCTCCTCATTTTATTGACTTTGGAAGGATGGAAGGCTGAGTCAACCTTGAGCTGGTGAGACTTGAACTGCCAAACTGAGGTGAGGATCGAACTCCTGGCAGTCAGCAGAATTAGTCTGCAATACTGCATTCTAACCACTGTGCCACCATGATTCATCATTTAGAATCAATGGCCATCAAGGTATTGCTGAACAAATTCCTAGTATCTTTCACCATTGGTAAATTTGGTCTGGACTTCTGGAGACTGTAGTTTAGCCACCCAAAAGTCCAGTGGCAACAAGTAATATAAAGACACATTGGAAAGTATCCTAGCAGTTAAGATAAAGACTGCAAGGCAATAAGATATCAGGGTGTTTCTAAGAATGGAGGGCAAAAAAAATTGCAAGAAAACAAAACCAAACTTGTCTCAATCATGATTTTTTAAAAAACTCTTGACCAAAGCTAGACTTGCACAGGGAAATAGAGGCTGCTTCACATGAAAGAAATCATGTTCACAATTTCACTCTCCTTTCTGCATCAATTTAGTCCTAATAATCCTTCCTCCCACCAGCTATTTCTAACCATCCATTTTTTGGGTGGGCTCAGAAGCCAGAAGCTTCTTCAGGAATGACAATTTACAGATTAACAGAATTGGAAGGTACATTGCAGGTCATCTAGTCCACCTCCTCACCCACTCAAGCAAGAGACCCTACACTATTTCTGACAAATGGCAGTCCAATCTCTTCTTGGAAGTCTCAAGTGATGATGCTCCCACAACTTTTGAAGGCAACTTCTGTTCCATTGGCTGATTGTTCTTACCATCAGAAAATTTCTCCTTATTTCTAGGTCAGGGGTGGGCAAACTTTTTGGCTCGGGGGCCGCATTGACTTTTAAAATTTGACAGACGGGCCGGGTCAGCACACAGCTCCGCAAAATCAAGTCACTGTGCCTAATGCACAGACATGATATTCTTCTGATTAAAAACACAACATAGATAGATAGATAGATAGATAGATAGATAGATAGATAGATAGATAGACAGATTCTTCCCCTACGAATAAACGACTCTCTCTCTCTCTCTCTCTCTCTCTGTGTGTGTGTGTGTGTATGAATGTACCCCCTCAGCTTACACAAGTTGGCCACTTATAAGATAAGAAATAAATAAACACCCACCCCCCAAAATATAACTCCTCCGGTGCCCACAGATAAACTGTGAACCACCAATTAGTAGTAGGGATGACCCTCCCTCTTGAATCAACGTCTAATTGGGGGGAGCAGACTGGCCTTCAGTCTCTTTCGAGAAACTGCTGGCTAACCCTGCAAACTGCTTGCCGAGGTGTGTGTGTGGGGGGCTTTCGCCTGCCTTTCCCCCCGCCTGCCCAGCGCCCATCCCGCCGCCCCAGCACCGGTGCGCTGAGGGCGCCACTGTTCTTCTCTCCCATCTTACCACAGGGGAAGGCCGTGGAGGGAGGTGTGAAGCGCCTGCTGGTGCTCGGGTCTACAGGAATACGCATCATAACAGCGGGCGTTAGGGGAGGAAGAAGGTGGCAGTGGAGCTGCTGCTGCTGGCCGAGAGGTGAGGGAAAGGTGCACCCAGGATGCAGCGAGCCAGATGCCCAAGAGGGCATGGCAGGCCGCTCCAAAGCCAGACACGGGAGAAAACCACCCCAGCCCCCCCACACGCAGGTCGGCCCCTTGCCGCCACTGCCAGTCCCGGCCGCTCCGGCCACCAGTTGCTCCTTGGGGCACAGCTCTTAAAAGCCTGCTCCCAGCACCTGAGCAACTTCCCAGCAACTTTCAGCTTCCTTTTAACTCATGGGCTCTCGCGCCTGGCCCCGAGCTGCGCAGCGGAGGGGAAGCCCGGAGCGCCTCTGGGTTGCCTCCAAGCAGCCCGCCTGCCCACCCACCGGGCTTCCCCTCTGCCATGCGGCTCAGGGCCGGGCGCGAGCACCCGCGAGGAAAAAGGAAGCTGAAAGTTGCTGGGAAGTTGCTTGGGTGCTGGGAGCAGGCTTTTAAAGTGCCACCCAAGCAGGACCGCCGAGCCGGGAAATGGGGCACCAAGGCAGGGCAAGGCTCCACCAGCAGCGGCCTAGCTTTAGGTGGCTCCAAGCAGCCCGCCTGCCCACCCGGCGGAACCCTTCCTGCTCCTCGGCGGGAAGATGCTCCAACCTGCAAACTTTGCCTTTGCAAAGTTTAAGCCTGGAAGCCCCGGAAAAAAAGGGGGGATCAGCGGGGACTCACCTTCAGAGAGGTCGCACTTGAAGGTGATTTTGAGCTCCCAGCCGAGGCCTTTGCAAAGTTCTTTTCTTTCCTACCCCGAGAGCACTCCGCACTGTTTTGCAGCTTTGGGGGCTACGCGACGCAGGACAATACACCACGCCCAGCGATTTTTTTTCAAGGGCGGGCCGGATTGGACAGACCAACGGGCCAGATGTGGCCCGCAGACAGTAGTTTGCCCACCCCTGTTCTAGGTTGTATCTCTCTTTGATCAGTTTCCATCCATTATTCCTTGTCTGGTCTTTAGGTGCCTTGGAAAATAGCTTGACCCCTTCCTCTCTGTGGCAGCCCCTCAAATATTGGAACACTTCTATCATGTCTCCCCTGGTCCTTCTC
>BHEV01101928.1:0-10610 GCA_004319985.1 Emydocephalus ijimae
GCTGAAGTTTGCCCTTGCTGGGCTTGGGTTTCGGTTTGGGCTTGTCATCCCACCCTCGTCGCCAGTGTCAAGTTCGCAAAAAGACGCTCAGAGTCGGTGACTTCATTTAAGCTCTTTTATTAACTGTTTCCAACAAGCCCGCGAAAGGAACGAAGCCCGCGGCTTTTATTCCTTTCGCTTGCAGGAGTCGCGACCAATCGTTTTAAANACGCGGGGATTTCAAGTAAGGACATAACACTTCTGACAGTCTGAAATCAACAAATCAGCACTCTCTATGTGTCAAACAAGCAAATCCCTTGGTGAGATTGCTGTCTCTTTTTTGTCTTCTTTTCTTTGGTGGAACTCCTTTTCAGCTATAATGGAAAGGAGTTGAAAGAATGCATGTAATTTTGCCTCCATGACCATCCTTTCACACTTCCCAAGTTTGTGTTGTATCTGGAAACATGTTTGACTATTACTGCTTTATATGTACTACCAAATTTCTGGTGATTACATGTACATATATATTGCTATCTTATAGCATGTATGTTATATGTATGTTAAAATAAAGCCTTTTTTAATTTCAGCAATAAACGATAACTGAGTTAGAAAACAATTAGAATTGTTTTCAGTTTGGGCAGGAAGGATAATATTGGTGGTTCACTCAATTCTCTACCACTGCTAAAAATAAAATGCTTCTTTTTCCTCCTTTAAAATATTTACATATTATTCCTTTATTTATGTCTTTTAGTATGTTTATTTATATACCAAATGAATATGATTAGTACTGCTTATTATTTCTGCTTAATACTGTAAAAAAGGTTATGGACAATGGAGATTTTTTTTTCATTAATTATTTCAGGAGAGCCTGTTAAGATAAGTTATGAAATACACTTATTAAAGGACTTCAATATTTTAGTTAACTATGTTTGACCACATACATGCTTTGTTTGCAAGAAAGTGCTTGTTTCAGAATCTATTAATAACTGAATATCATATAGCTATCTCCTCAAAATAAATTTTCATGATCCTCCTACTTTGTATATTGAATAGTTGCTGCATAATAGTAAGAAAATATTTGCCCTACTGATGGGGTCATACAGCTATCATCCATTTTAAAAAATAATTTCACAGTTCTAATTCATGCACCATCTTTATGTATTCTGAATTCCGTATAATTTGAATGAAAATTCAGAACAGTTTATAGTACTTCTGTTCAACAAGAATATTTCAAGATATTACTGTGATAAGTCTGAGTAATCATGTAATAATGGCTATGTGGTAAAGAATCATTCAAAACTGTATGAAAGAATGGTATTAAACAAAAGCTATTTTTAATGCCACACTCTTTTATTAATAATTCATGAAAATATTTTAATAGCAACATAGCTTGTAGAAGCGTTGGGTAATATTAATTTTCATATCATTTGCTCAAAAAGACATAGCCTTGATGTTGAGTTTGATACAGATGTATATTATCAAGAAGAAAAAGATATTTTAGATATTTGCTTAATATTCTGCGTGTAATGAAGGATTCTTTCTTTTGAAAGTATATTTGCCTAATATCTTCCTATAATTTGAGCCACTTTTTTAATTTTGAAAAGCTTAGACTTTCTATCATATTTTATATGACACTACAACTAAGACTGTAATCCTGCAATTAAGTAACTTAATATGCAATGATACTGAAACTCTGAGGATCATTTTACCAAATAAGTTTATTAAACAAGATATTACTGTTATGTACACTACATGGAGCTACTGCTAAAGGACATTTGAAAGCTTTAGCTGGTGTCAAATGTGCAATGTGGGCAGTTATGTGCACACCTAAGATAAGTGCACATTACACCCCTGCTTTATGAACTACATTGATTACCAGTTTATTTCTGGGTTCCATTGAAGATGCTGAGAATAACCTATAATGTCCTACATGGTATGGGACAGAGTTACTTGAGTGATTGCTTCTCTCCAATTACATTTATCCACCCCATCAGGTTCAATGGGAAGGGTATGTTTTATGTCTTGTTTACAAAGCAATGTCTGATGGAACCCATAAGGAGAGTGTTAGCTACTACGGCACCCATCTTGGGTTAGATTGAATGATTAAACATCATTTTCTCTTAGGTCAGATTGGCCCAACCTTATCGGTCTTCTGGAAGGGCTAAAGACCTTGCCATATGACCCGGAGATGATGTAATATGGGTTTCGAGCCTGCAAAGTGGATGCATTGCTAGAGAAATCGAATGTATTATTTTTCTTTCTTTTTTAAATAGTTTTAGTGTTTTTAATGTTTTAATAATTTCTGTTGTTAGATTTTTACTCATTATGCTGTATAGAATTTTTTAATTCTGATGCTTCTCAGAGATACAGATGGGTAGATGTGAGATGGGTAGCTATATAGAATACCGCATAAATAAAATTATTCAATAAAACGGGCTTTGCAGACTTGAGACTTACAGACTTGAGATATAATAAAAAGTAATAATCTGTGTTTAAGTTGATTCTTTAGGTCTTCCAACAGATACAGTAACTGAGTGCATCTATTTTCTTCTCTTCCCTTCTATCTCTTTCAACATCAGAGCCTTCTCCACAGATACAATTTTTCACATAGTGTGTCTTCAGTAACCTGGTTGTATGTTCCTCAAGTGAAAACTCTGGATTTATTTGTTTTATGATCCATTTGTTTCCTTTTTGGCTATTCATTCTATTCTCAGGAGTAATCTCTTCTCCAACATGAAATTAGTAAGTGTCAATAGTCTAGCTTTTTCAAACTCTTACCATAAAGGGACAGAGAATACTATTGCCTGCACTAATTTTGGTGATTATAGAAACATGACAACAATTAAATATCTTTTCCAAGGCCTTTGTGGCTACTTTGACATGTTCTAGTTTGTGTTGTATTTCTAGAGTCCTTGCTCCTTTACTGTTCATGGTTGATTCTAAAAGGCAGGAGATGATTCTTCCACCTATTGTCATTAGTTTGGTCTACTTTATGTTTCATTAAAGCCCCATGTGGTTTTCATTATGTTCCTTAACCTTTGTCAGAGCTTATAGATTTTCTGCATTTTCAGCTATAAGTCATCAACCTAGTATAGGTTATTGATATTTCATTGTCCAGTTTTAAAAGAATGCTGATTTTTTAAAAAAATCAAGTTTTAATTACTAAATATTCAGCTTAAAGTTTGAATAAATAAGGGAAGAGTACATAACCTTGTCTCACTCCTTTGCCATTTTGGAGCCAATCTGTTTCACTATGTTCTGTCTATGCTGTTGTTTCCTGACTTGTTTATAAGTTTCTCATTGGGACAATAAAATCCCATTGGGATAAGAAAAAACACAATGTGACATAATCAATAAAATCAAAGTCCTGTTCTATTGGTGTAGCTTAGGCTCTTACTCTTGGACAATTTTAAAAACCTACTGAAAATTACAAAATAAGTAAAATACATGATTTTCACCCTTGTTCATAAAGTATCTAGGATGCCAAGATACTGGTGAGAATAAGAAACGGCTGAATAAATCCTGCAAGTTTTCTTTTCTGAAAGATAAGATATTGGTAATGCAGGAAACAACAAAACTGTGCTGGAGAACTGAGAGAGAACATCTTTAAGTGTAGAGAACTATAAATGCAGTTTAAATTTCAGAGACTGATATTTAAAAGTCTTACAAATTACATTGGACCAAACTTTTACCTCGTGTTGTTGACTCTATTTTTCAATTAATAATTTTCCTAAACCTCCATTTACTATATGATGAAAATATATATGGAGGTAGAAATGACGAACAGTCTTAAATGTATGAATAACATTCAAGTTAGAGGGCAATTTCAATTTTTGGTATGTTGCCTTCAGGAGACACTTTAATGAGTTGATGTGAAGCTTTTATACTTTATTACAGATGACAGTTTGAGGACACTTGTAGCTGAGAGATGAAAGAATGCTATAACTACAGTATTCTCCTTCATGGTTATTATTTTCCCAAAATTGTTTATGGATCTGCTGGCATTTCCATATGAATATAATTAAAAATAACTTTATTTCATCAACAGTGGGTACAGTGAAACACTTTGAGGGGTAAGGCAGTATGCATAGTTTTATTTAACAGTAAGTGAAGATCTTCAGTTTGTGAGATTTCCATGAACAAATCTGAAATATTCAGTATTCTTATCATTGCTTAACTTTTATGTTAGTCTATCAATATCAGTGTCTACAGTTAAAGAAGGGTCACCTAAAGGCACATGCATGACAGTCAACATGCAAAATTTGTGAATTACTTTTGACACAGAAGTTCATAATAATACATGTTATTTCTTTCTCATTTGTGATTTACAGCAGATGTCTTTGCTATTGAGAAATAAAAATAAATTTATTTGATTTTCAAAGTTATGTTCACAAATATTAAAGTGCACAATTTTATTAAAGGTATATATGTAAATGTGTGAACAAATGCATGTTTAGTATTTTTATTTTTTGTATTGCAGTTATAGTTATCATTAATCCATACTAATACTGGATGGAAAGAAAAGCAAAACTGTGATGTAGACATTATTTTTTAAAACTGTGTACTTTATATTCATTATTAGTGTATAGATAATGACATGATTTTTTATTTTGGGAATGAAATTATGACATTAATATTACCTGTTTACCCTTCTTTCCCTATGTCTTCCATGGATTCTCAATATGAATTTGTTGGAATAACATTTATGACCTATATCATCTTTTTATATATGAAATAGGTAAGTAATTATTTATTATCAAGGTGTTATGGTAGACCATTCACTTAATTAGAAATTTCTAACAAATTGTCCAGCTTAACGATAGGTATATCATTATAAATAAAATAATTTTCCATATAACTTTTTCCTCCGTCTTAACCATAAGGGGCTCAGAAATTTTGCTTCTATTTTACTACTACTACAGTTTGTTTTGAAATTTAAACAAATAAATTACATATACTTATGGTTTTTTAGAAACACATAGTTAAATATTTTAATAAATATAAATTAAAACAGGACTGGTGGTTGGCAGAACATAGTTTGAAAGCAAGATAATATTTCTTACTTTTATTCCTGATAATGCCAGTCAAAATGATATTTCGTGATAATAAGTCTAAAGAGTGTTTGTCAGAGGTATGGAGTCATTCACAAAGAGTGAATATAAATGGTTGTAATAATAACAGAGTAATAATATTGCTGTTGATGTTACATAAAGCTGAACTACATATTTTAGTCAGAAATGTAGGCAGAATGTTTGATCTTAAAGTATATGTATATGTCTTTATCCATACATAAACACACACACACAGACATATATTCAAACATTAAGTTACCAATTATTTTCAGTATCAAAAAGCTGAAATGACAAATCAGAAGATGTAGCAAATGTTTTTCAGGCCACTGAATTTAATCTCCGAGCTTTTTTAAAATTAAAAATAACATTAAAATCATATTGTTGCCTTACTAAATCATTTTTTTTTAACTTGAGCTAGTTAAAAGTATTTCTAGTTTTAATGATCTGGGCCTCTTCTGGGGGTTTTCAATCTCTCTCTTTTCATTTTATTTCTTATCAATTTAGCCTTCTATCCTGTGTTTTTATACTTCTTTTTAAAAAGACTAATTAATACATTATTAGATCATTTCCATTTCTTCTTGTGTATACTTTGAATTAAAGCCAGTATAAATTTTAATGAGATTTACAGCATTACATTATAGAGTAAGGCTGCAAGATGTATAAAGGGTTAAACACAGTAGAAAAAATCCTTTAACATGACTGTGAAACTGGTCTCATTTATTTGTTTGATATCAGTCTGAGCCTTTCCTGAAAGTAACGTGACAAACCTGACCTCAGTCTCAGGGGAGATGAACCTTAGTTTTCTGCTCTGATGGCTGTTCAGTTGCACTGATTCAGTCTTCAGGGTTAAATTGAGCAGCTCTGTAATGAAGAAAGCTTTTTATCATTCAAGAATGACATTTGTGCAATGGATTTAGAGGAAAAAAGGAAGCAGGACAGCTTTAACATTTAATTAATAAAACTGTGATGTATCTAGTGCATTGAAGAGTTTTGTCACACCTATAGTCATTTTCTGATGTACATTCTTTATTTTAAAGTTGATTTAAGTGTATTATAAATTCATAAAAGGAATATATTGGTAGGAAACAGCTCATAATAGGTAATAGAAAAATACATGTAATACAGAAAAGCTTGTGACTGCTTTTTAATCTTGCTGCATTGCTTGTAATATGGTATCTAATAAAATAAATAGAAATCCAGAGTAATGGTTTAGATAATTGTCATTTGACTGAAAAGATAAAATATGGATAAACACTGTCCTTACATTCAAATTCTTTCTTTCTTTCTTTCTTCCTTCCTTCCTTTCTTTTTTTCTTTCTTTCTTTCTATCTATCCATCTATGTCTATCTATTAATGTTTCATTGGCCTTCTTTTCTAATGTTATTGTTTGTATTCAGGAGAAGTATTAAGTTAGAATGCTTGTCATTTAAATAAAGCTCAGAATGCCACAAAAAATTAATATAATTTTTCAGTTTTTTAAAAAAAGAAGCCATCCCATGCCCTGCAGAGTCATGCTTTCATCACGTTATGAAATGAACTTTGTTAAATAATTTGCCTTTTAAAAAATATTGTAATTTTATGAGCCCAATTTAGAATCAATTGCTCTCCTCTTTCAGCATGCACTACAGTCTACTGCTCATAAGTGACAGTAATTCTGTATCTAAAAGCTATGGTCTATCTTTGATAAAGAACATGGGAATTTATGAAGAAACACCCTTTGCTTAATTTCCCTTAGGTACCAGTAAGAATGGTAACTAAAAAGCCTTGGTGTGAACACTGTCATTTGAATATTTATTTATCCAGCTTTCTTCCATTCTTCTCCCATTTTTCAAAACCCAGAGATTTGTTTTTCTGTTTCTAGAAGTTTGGTATGCCAAGCATCTAATAAGATGTGGATGTGTTTCTATCACTGCCAGGTAATGGCACCTTGAACACTCTTCCATAGGTACTGGCTTTAATTCTTTTGCAGCTTTCTTTTAAATTTTTCAGTACTTAATAGTAAAAGCAATTCAACAATAGTGTCAATTATTTAAAATTTTTAGCTTAATGCTCTTCTGTATTCTGTGTGCTCAAACAGACTTTAAATATTCACTCTGTCCATAGATTTTTTTTTCAAGTATGCAGCTTTTGGCATGGCTGTTAGTATTGTTTTCACTTGGCATTTTCTTAACTGATGCCTGGCTGACATATGGGAGTACAGTTCCTATCATCCCTTACCACAACAATCAATTGTTCTTTTGAAGTTAGAGTTGCGGGGATGGGGATAATATGTGTTTAATATATAAATGGAGACAATGTGAAAAATAGAAAAATACTCAGATACTCTATTTTATGCTATACATGCAGGAACTATGTTTTCCATTGTTGGAACATTAATGAAATTGAAAGCTTTGTGCATCATTAAAGCCTTGAAAGTATGGAATGCATTACTTCTTTCCATCAACTGAGGACTGTAAAATCACTGTAAGGTCAGAGAAACAAAAATGTGCTGCTGTGTTAATACACATGTTAGCAGCTTCCTGTTTATGAGTTCCTCAGAAATATTGTAAGTAAGGTTATTCTTCTTTTAGGAACTGGCTAAGAATACACATCTAAATGTTTTTGATTTTAATTCATTTCATTTGCTGCATAACATTTTTATAGCATAAATGATGTATAATATTATTTTGATGCCTTTACCAAAAGAACAATGTACAGTTTTGTTTTGTTTTTTACTTTCCTCGTTTTTGAAAGGTGATAGAACTCAGGCTGACATATAATTCTACTCATGTCATGTAGTCGCCATGACAAATACACTGCAATGACAAGTCATCTAGATTGATTTAGGCTCACTTTGATATGAAGGATTCAGAAAAGCTGCCTTATTTTTAGTTTCCATCTGTTTTCACCAGGAATAGAATGCTTGTTGGAAATAGAAGGAATCAGTATTTACAAAATGTTTCACTATCCAGCAAAGAAGCAGTTAATGTGAAATGCATCCAGAATTCATATTCTCATTCTCTCTCTTTCCCTATGACTATTATTAAGTATTGTACCTTATGATTCTTGACTCTTGACGAATGTATCTTTTATTTTATGTACACTGAGAGCATTTGCACCAAAATAACTTCTTTGTGTGTCCAATCACACTTGGGCAACAAAGAATTCTATTCTATTTTCTCTCTCCTTCCCTCCCTCTTTCCCTCTTTGAAAATTATTTGAAAAAGTATGACTCAGTTGTGCGCTAGATGTTTAAGGAATTCTATCCCATTCTCAAAATTCATAGATATGCATATATAGAGAGAAGCTGGATTGGTTAGAGCACCACATTTACATTATGGTTCAAATCCTGACTGATAACCTATTTTAGCTGTATGAATCCTTGAATCCTTCTAACACTTCACTTGCCTATTTCAAATATGAGAGTGACAGAGTAGGAAAGTAATTCCAGCTCAGACATCATCCAGTTTAACAAGTGGCATGAGATGTTGGGGAATAAGGACAATATGACAATAAGTAGACTCCTGAAAAAAAGACATGCCTTCAGAGTCTGACTCAGTTGCACTGCAGGCTGGTCCAGGTTCTCACTTGCTCCAGCAATTTCTCTTGGGTTCTCTGAACTTCACCAAATGTACAACTCAGGAGCAAGCAGTAAAAAGTAGAATTCACCAGCAAGTTTTGACCACAACTATCCATACTCAGCAGAGTATTTAAGTCCCCACAGGAACAATTAGCCTCTTACTAGAATCAGCTTTCCATCATTTGGCTTATCTATGGTGACATTTGGAATCTAGTTATTTACAATCTGGCTTAACTGATTAACCGTGACCTCCTCTTTCTTTATTTGCAATCATAAACCTTCAGTTGGCCTTTGGATTTGTTTCGTTCAGTTAAGTCTTACCTACAATTAATTGTTGTTTCTTGTGGACTTGCTTTTGGGATTTGCAGAAGCAAGTCTCCCTGTGCCTAGAAACTGTGTTTTTTGAAGGGATCTTGAAAATATCCAGGATATCAAATATCCACGAAAGCATGGATGAAACAAAAGACCCTGGAAGTGATATAATACTATACAACATTACACCTAATGAGAGGGGTTATATAAAAAATATGAGGGAACTATGGATTGGAAGAAAATCTACATCCATTCTAACTAAGAAACAGTTATGCAACTAATAACCCAATTTCAATGTAAAAAGGATGTTCTTCTCACAACTTGAATTAATCTAACACATTATATCCTGGACTTCAGAAGACCCAGAAAAACAACTAGTTGTGGAGCCTGTACCTGAAGCTGGAATGTCATTGCTACTACTCCCGCAACCCCCAATTACAAAGCATAATAGCTGATATGGAAGATAGTATAAACAATTGTAGTATAAACTAGCTACAGTCAATCCTTTAGATTGATTACAAAGGCTTAGTGGATATCATCAGAAATACTAGAAGATGCCAATAGAACCCTCCTCCTGTGTCTGCTGCTGCTCAGGCTTTCTCTCAGCAATTCAACTTGGGTGCCATCTTATTTATGGATACTTTTGATTTCATACCAACAACAGATAGGTAAGGTAGCAGACATTCGGAAAAGATTCGGCAGCTTTTTCTGTTAGTTGACCGGAATAGCAAAAAAGACTCTCTAAAACTCCCAGGTTTGATTCTCTTTCTCTAATTACCCTCTTGAGATTCCTTACCAACTCCGTCAGTCTTATCTAAAAGAATCACCATCAACGGAGCTTCCGATACCTTGTTAGCGCCTTCAGCGCTCCGAAGGGAAAGAGAGGCTTTTGCCTCGAACATCTCTCTCCTTAACATCGCATTTGCTTAAAAAGACCTCCATATCAATCGCTCCATTCAGCTGGTTGGAGCAAATTTAAAGGAGCACCAGACTGAACAACGAGAATGACTCGTGGTTGGTCAATTCTACAACCCGAGGCATTTCCCCCGGAACACCGCAGGGGGTAGAAGCACTAGCGCTGATACCCTTCCCTGCTTGCCTTTTCTTGTGTGAGATGCTGATTTAAGCAGGGGTAACTGCTGGAAGTTTGCGCACCAATTTTGCCTCGTGCGCAAGGCAGGCAACGTATATTTACTGTGATAAAGTTTCATTTTACTTTCCCTTGGACTTAGCTCAATAAGACAAAAAAGTTTCAGCCCTGCTATTACAATCAGAGAGTTTCAATTGGCTGACTATCACAGTGAATTTCCATCAGTTTTTCACCAAGGCCTAAGTCCGCCTGTGGACAGCAGCTGTAGCAGGCCTATTGTTAAGGTACAAAGCCCTTGGCCTGATTAGGTGTTCCCCAAAATTTATTTCCTTGTATTTGGTTTAATTTGGCTGCCAGTAATATCAAAATAATACTGATATTATTAATAAAAATATACATAACAATTAAAAAAAATAAAATAAAATTTTATATATATATATGTATATGTATGTGTGTATGTATACACAGTATATATGTATATGTGTACGTGTATGTGTTGTGTGTGTGTGTGTGTGTGTATTTTTTTTCTTAAGTTTTCGCGGGTACTTACATGTATGGCATTCAGCTTTGTTCAGGTATTTTCCCACGTCATAGTAGT
>BHEV01101932.1:0-12250 GCA_004319985.1 Emydocephalus ijimae
GAACTGTCCGGTTCCGACTACCGGGATGCGATTTCCCTGGTAGTCTTTGATGATTAGTCTCTGGTTCTCCAGTCCCTTCTTATGGATGGTAGGCACCAAACGTTTGATTTCTTGTCAGGCGACCATGGAGAGGTAGGACCCGGAGTCCACTTCCATCCTGCATGGCTCACCTTCGATGCCTACCTCCATGTAGACCTTTCGGGTGTCGGTGGTTGATGCGTGGCCGATGANTCCGCCTCATCGGGTTCGGCCGTTCCGGTCCCATCAGCTGTCAGCTGGGCAATCCCTGGCTCTGGGGGGTGTGCTGTTCCATCTCCGCTCATTGTGGTCCCGCCGTCTGGGGCTGTAGGCTTTCTTGAGTCAGCAGACGCGGGCGATGTGGCCTTTTTTGTCGCAATGCCGGCAGACTGCATCAAAGAAACGGCACTCTGATCTTGGGTGGTTGCCTCTGCAACCGGCACACACGGTCCCCGACTTACGATCCCGTCGATTTCGCTGGTCGCGTCCTGCCTTGAGCCGGTGGATTTCCTCCTCGTCATCCGAGGTGTCGGAGGCAGAGTGGAATTCGCCATGGTGGGTGGTGGTCTCACGGTGACTTGCTTCCGATTGGGCCTCGGTCGCCCATCCCGAGTCAGTGGTCACAGTGCGGTCCCCAGCGTCCGATCTCCGCATGCAGTTCACCGACTTCTGGGTAGCCTCGGCTGCGGTGGCTTCAGCAATGGCGTCGGCGAGGGCGATGTCGCCATTGGCCATTAGTCGGCTCTGGAGGACTGGATCCCGAAGTCCGAGCACAACTCGGTCCCGTAGGGCCTCGTCCATGTCGGAGAATCCGCACATGCCTCCCAGGTTCCACAACTCGGCAACAAAGTCGTTGATGCTTTCGGCCGGTCTCTGGTCCCGCCGGAAGAAGTCGTGCCGCCTGATGAGGGTGGGCACGGCGGGGGCGTAGTGGTTGTGGAGCAAAGGTACGAGGATGTCCCAGTCCATCTCTTTGACGTCAGCGGGTTTCACGAGGGCTTTCGCCATCTTGAACACTGCGGGCCCGCAGTGTGTCAGGAAAACGGCTCATTTTTTCAACCCGGTGGCATCCTTCATGTTGTTGCATTCGAGGAACATGAGGAATCTGTCCGTGTAAGATTCCCAGTGCTCGCTAGCGGGGTTGAAGGGCGCGGGCAGTGCGATGCCGGCCATCTCATCGGTCTTGCTTCCGGCGGACACGTGCTCGATGGGGTTCAGCCTTGGGATCCCATCCTCGTCGCCAGTGCCGTGTCCGTTCGGCAAGGAGACCAGGAGGCAATGACTGGGGTTTCAGCTCTTTATTTAAGCCCCCGGAACCGATCTGCTCCAAGGGAAAACTTGCGGCTTTTTATTCTCATTGGCCGCGGCCAATGGCACCACTTTGAATCTCCCGCGATTTGTATCCACGAATCGCGGGAGATTCTCAGCGGGCCAATCAGTGCGGCTCGCTAAACCAATCAGATCACCCCGCACTTTGACCAATCAAAACGCGGGGTTTCAAGAATGTTAATGAAGGTACAGAACAGTTTTAACATTCATTAAAGTGCTATCAAATTTTGGACAGAAAAATAATTTAAACAATGAAAAATATGTTTGTTCATAAAGGAGTAATAATATTATGCACAGATTCAACCAGACCATTGAAACTGGGCAAATAGTTAAGAACATAAGGGAAAAAACCCTGTTTGATAAGCACATGGGTTTATTTACTCCAAATTATTTTCCTTAATATAGCTGCTTCTCAAAAATTGAGACTACAGTTTAGGGTGAAGGCAAAACCCTACTGAAGAATCTTTTGCAATGTTGCATATTAAAAGCTTCCTCTGTTTATCTATTTTGCCAAATGATATTTATTCTATCATGTTTTAAAATCAAGTCTTAAAATCAAGTCTTAAAGTTGTCAAGTTTGAAGACCCCTGAATTAAGCCAACAGTCATCATCATATGTTGTGTCTTTGAAATCCATGTGCTAAAATATATAGAATTGTTTTATTTTGTCTTCCCTGAATCTGCTACCAATCCATTTTATTAGATGATGTCCAATGTTAGTATTATAAGAACAAGAGCACAACTTCTCTGTGCTTTTTTATACAATGCATAACTTTTAACCCCTTTTTCTATCCCTATCTCAAACATAATTGTTGGATCTTCAAACACACTTCAATCTTTCTTTATAGATGATCCAATTTCTAATTGCTGCTTTCTTCACTTTTTTCAAGTCTTCCATATTCTTTTTGAAATGAAGGAACAAGAATGGTACATTACAATGCCACACCATAAGTTATATCTGTTCCTATCCATTCATTTTCCTTCAATTTTCTAATAATCACCAGTATATAGAATTCCCTCTTTTTGGCCACTTCTGCAAAGCAAACTGATATTTTCAAGGGCCTATTTCTAAACCCTTTATCTCAAAGTGTTATAGACAATTGAGACTCATCCATACATGTGTAAAATTACACTGTTATGGCTATTTGCTTGAATGTGTATTTTACGTTCTCATTTTCTTTCAGGTCACTGTCACCATGGATCCTGTAAAACAATTCCTTTCAGTTTCAACTGAAAGATAGATCATTTAATGAAGTTCACAGAAAGATACATCCCTCTATAATCACTAAAAAGATCCTATGGAGAGTTATGGTCTATTCTAAGTAATGTGGGATCATACTATAGAGTTGATGGGAAAGAAAGAATCAAATAAAAATGTTTTTGGATTATACAGTAGGAAGTTCTACTCTCTTCTTCCCTACTTTCATATAATTCAGGGAAACAATTTCACACCCAATCTCCCAGGAACTTGCAAATGCCTCCAGGATAGAGAAGATAACAAGAATATTTTTCTTAACTTCTTTAAGCTAAGCTACCTTGAGATCCAAGCAAGTAGTTTTCAAAATTATAAATACCTGCTTGCAAAATGTGAAAGGCATTGTCAAAACATTCATAATGTTATTGTCTTGCTGCATTTGTAGGGAAGACCTGAATTTTCTGAAGTAGTGTCCAAATTAGAAGAATGTCTGTGCAACATAGAGGTAAGAACACAATCTGTTACTAAATATGGGTGGCTAATTTTGAACAATAAACAATGATTCATCGATTGCTTACTGAAAAACTCAGATATACTTTTGAGATATTCTACTTTGTTTTCTTTGGATAGCTTAGCTAAGCTAAGCTATTTGTTTTCTTTGCAAACTAAGCAATTTGATGAAAAAGAAGTATAATAAATGTTATAACAAAGGGAAAAAGCTAGGTCATCATGATTGGAAATACCTAAACCCCTCATTATTTTTCTTGGCTGAAAACAAGGAATAACTCTGAAAATTGAAGGTGGTTTGGAAAAAAAAATCATTTTTTTCTAATGTGCTCAACAATCTTATTTTTAAAATCCCTTTGTCACTTTTGTATGAACATTTTTTTCAGGTTTCTTAAGCATTGTAAAAACCTACATAACCTTTTAACAGCAACAATTACTAAAATGAGAGTATACACCCCAGGCATCCATACTGTATATTTTCCTTGCTGATTATGACAATATTGTATTGTAACCAGGAAAAAAACTGCCAATCAGAATGTACCCTTCTTGGCCAATATCTGATTCCTTTGCTGATCTAGCCAATAAGTGAGCAGCTACTGGCCAGCAGTGGAAATCCTTACGCTTTTCAGTTTTACTTAAAAAAAAAGTTCCTTTATTTTCTCCACCAAAACAAGTTTTTTAAAAAAGCAAATTGGAAAGAGTCTTATTGATCCACTTTCTGACATGTCTCCATAAGACAATTATAGAAATGCCTTTGTATATTACAAAATACCTCTTCACTCAATCTGTCACACTGTCATTAGACTGGAAGACCAGGGGAAAGGAGTTAAATCAAAGTTAGTCTCCAATAGTTTGACATAGTCATACAATTCCATCAGTCCTGGTGTGTCATTTGCTGCTACAAATGAAAGCTCCCTATTTGCAAAAAAGGCTAGTGACAGCAACGCAGGAAAAGAGGACCATGCGTGGTAGACCAGATATAGTTAAGGATATTCTCTCTGAGAGTCAAAATGCTCAACAAATGGACAGAATCCCTTCTCTGGTTACATCCCAAGAAATCAACAGGTAGGCAGAGTAACAATAATTGATGTAACAAATTTCAGCTATCATCTACTAGGGGAAAAAAATCTAACTCATGCATTTTATACCTATTTAAGTTTCTGCCCTCTCTTCAGTAACAACTTTATGTGAGAAGCATACTAAAATAATTAGATCAAATTTGTCCTTTGTCTTCAACTCTCTGCAGAAAATAATTCTAAAATGAAGTCTTAAGATATAGAACAGACAAATCTATAATTGATGCCACAACATGATGACTAAACTATCTTACATTTACCTCAGTCTTCATCCTTATAACCACTAAAGTGATCCAAGAGATAGGAGTTTGGATTAATGTTGTAGCGTGGACATGAGTACATGAGCAAAAAGTTTTTCCACAGCTAATCCCCTGGACCACACTGAAGCTAAATAAAGCTTAATTAACCAAGTGTGATTAATGTAATTTAATTAGCACAAGCAAGGTATATTTGCATCTCTTCAGGAGAGCTTACAGGCAATTTGATTCAAAGTATTCCAGTTTTTTAAAATGTTGTACGCAGTATCTTAATGGTGTTGCTTTTGAAAGAATCCAAATATTAGAGTTAATGAACTAGAATTAATCAGCAATACCATCAAAGTGCCATGCCCTGTGGTGCCACAATCACTTCTTCCACACCACTGGAATATTATCAGAAGCGCAGATCATAAAGCAGAAGTCATGGAAATAGTGAAAGCTATTGAACCTCTGACTGTTATTACATCATTTAATGATATAAGAAGCACAATAAGCTTTAAAAAAAACTGCTCTATTTGAAAGTACTGTATCTTTAATGTTCTATCTAGAATGCAATGTTATCTGGATTCCCAGGACAGAGGGGCTGCATTCCAGAGGAGGAAGAGACAGCGAAGTTTAAATAGTTTGGTTGAGAAAAAGAGGGTTAAGATAGCTCCTCTCTAGAATCCTCAGAGTATATCTTTAATGATGCAAATTTTTGCTCTAGTTGGACAATTTTCTGTCTATAGGTGAAGACCAATAAAGGAAATGGCTCAAAAGTAACTTTGTGTGTCATTCTTGCTTGGAGCCTGACATCAGCTTCCTAATTTCAGACATGTAGAACTGGAGCCATAACTTCTTGTCTAAGGCAAGACTAGAATTCATGATCTTCCCATTTATATCCTGGTGCCTTTAACCACTACACCAAACTTGCTCTCCTCCAAGGCCTTACTATGCAGGCTAATTCTGCCAACTGCCAGCAGTTCAATTCTCACTGCTCAAGGTTGACTCAGCCTTCCCTCTTTCTGAGAATGGTAAAATGACCCAGATTATTGGGGGCAATATGCTGATTCTGTAAACCACTTAGAAAGGGCTGTAAAGCACTATAAAGCAGTATATAAGTCTAAATGCTGGTGCTATTATTCTTGATTTTGAGAGAGGTTTCTGGCAGTTACCCCAAATGTTTTATGAGTTGACACTAAGCTTTCAGGTTTCATCAGGAAAAGGGATACCTTTCACCAGGGCAAAGAAAAGGGGAAAAAATGGATCAAATATTTTTTAAAACAAATCATTGAGCTGGCCAAACTTAACTTCAGTACACGAATGATAAATATTGGTGCGCTGTAAGTATGTTTGATTTTAGCAACTAGTTCTTAAAAATACCACCCGTGTACGTGTATTAGAAAAATTTCCAAAGTATTTCACCACTCTTAAGTGGTCAGGATGCTGGCTCCCAGTGTCCATTTAACTTTCCAAGTTCTATCAGTAGCAGGTGATAATACAGGAGTATGCAATTAATGTTCCCAAGGAACTACATGAGGAACTGGGACTTTTGTAGCGGACTGAATCCATAGCTCCTGACTGTGCTCATCTGCAAGGCCATGCTTTGACTGAGGCAGTGGTGGGTGGCCAAGCCCAGGTTTCCTCATACAATGACTGCCACTGCCATCTCCTCAGGTTGTTCCAGGTAAGGAGCTAGCACTGTATGGGTGCAGACAGAGGTTTCTCTCCTCACCTCCTGAGGCCACCAGCCAACTGAAAGAGCAACAAGGCAACAGCACAAAGCTAGACTCAACTTGGCTTCTTCTCCTGTCCCTGCAGTGCACTAACATATGATTTCTAATTTCTAATTGACCTCATGTGGGCTGGACAGGTATAGTCAAAGGGCTGGATGTGGTCTGGATGCTGTGAAATGTCTGGATCATATTATGTGAGGGTGGAAATACTTTTGAGAGGCTCAGTGTGTTTATTTCTTGCATGGAGCACAGTGAGGCAATATTTCACATTTAACTGTTATCTCAAAAAGAGCTTGCTATCCTAATACATTGACAACCATTCAGATTACAGTTTAATAGAGTTGGAAGGGATCTTGTGGGTCATCTAGTCCAACCCCCACCCAAGCAGGAGACCCTACACCACTTCTGACAGATGGGAGTCCAATCTCTTCTTGAAAGTCTCAACTGATGGCGCTCCCACAACTTCTGAGGGCAACTTCTGTTCCATTGGTTGATTGTTCTTACTGTCAGAAAGTTTTTCCTTATTTCCAGGTTAAACCTCTCTTTGTTCAGTTTCCCTCCATCATTCATCTGAACTGCAATCCAGGAGGGGAGCTTGTATACTTTTCAAGGCATTTTGAGAGCAATATTTAGCTCTCAATATTTTAGCAATATTTAGCTAGCCAGGCATTATGTTCACAAAAGAATGCAAAATGGGATTCCAATGTCACATAAAAGAGTGTTAAGCAGAATCTTAGTCAGTTATGTGGACTGAGGCATGAAGATTCTTTGGATTTGTGTCTCCCTTTTCTTTTCAGAAAATAAAACGTGGCTTTTGATATTGCTTCCCAAAAAAATTGTCGTGTCATAGTGTAGCAGTTTTATACTACTTCTTGGGCACGTTTGTTGACTATATTTAAAAAACTTCCTTCTGGTATATAAGCATAAAAATTAAATTATCCATTATTGCCACCCTACAGAATCTTTTGAATAGTGTAGGAAAGGGGCTGTATTCAGTGATTTTCCTGCTTAGGCAGTCATGTCTTTGACATTAAGTGGAAATTTTAAAAAATAAAATAAACAGGTTTTCACCAAGAAATTATCTTTTTAATAACAAAATGTGCAAATTAAAACTCTTTGCCCTGTGGACAGGATAGTAAAGAAAATTGCTCTGTTCGTGCTGTAGTGCCATGATGGCGAACCAATGGCACACGTGCCACAGGTGGCACGCAGAGCTATTTGTGCAGGCTCACAAGCCCCAGCCAAACTTACCTGTACTGTGCATGTGCAAGCCTTCCAGCTGATTTTTGGCCTGTTTGAGGCCATTTTCACCCTCCCAAGCTTAAGGGAAGCCTCTGTAGCCTTGGGAGGCTGAAAAACGGGCCTTCCAGAAATAATGGACGTGCCCGTTTTCAGCCTCTGGCCTCTGAGCTCGGGGAAGGCTGTTTTCACCCTTCCGGAGGCTCAAAGAAGCCTCTACAGCCTTGGGAGGCTAAAAAATGGGCCTTCATGAAATACCGGAAGTGCCGAAACACTTCCCTAGAGCCTTGGGAGGGTGAAAACAGCCTCAAATGGGCTGAAAATCATGCACAGTACAGATAAGGGGGCAGGGCAGGGGTGTTGCACGTGCATGCACATGCGCGTACGCAGGGGAACGGGGTGCATTGCATTGTGGGTGTTGGCATGTGTGTGCACACACTATTGCTGGCATGTGCGCTTTCTACACACCACAACAAAAAGGTTCGTCATCACTGCTCTAGTATAATTACCTATAAGTTTATGGTCATGTATGTGTTATCTAGACTAAAACTATATACTACTAAATCCATTGTGTCTATTTGTCTGTAACCTTCAACTGGGTGAAGCAATGCATCACAAGGCAACAAGTTTTGAACCAAGATAACTCAAATGGCTAACTTTCCAGGACCCATGGAATTCCAGGACCCATTACTCCCATGGTAATAACACTTAGTAGGAAAGTTGTGGCTGCTTCATTGCCACTGTGCTGTTGCTACTTTGGCACTGCCGTAGTCAGTCACAGTCACATGATCATCATTTCCATGACTCTCTGCCGGCTTCCCACAAGTCAGTGGGGAAGCCAGCAGGATGTGTAAGCTTTGCTATGATTGCGGATGCTCCCTGCCAACTTCCCACAAGTGAAATCTTTCCCTGTGGGAAGCTAGCAGGGAGTGTCCGCAATGGGGAAGACTTCAGAGAAGCTCTTCAGTTGATCAGGTAAGGCTCCCTCCACCTGTGCAGCCTCACCCATTCCCTCTATGCTCATGCCATACCAGTCACTTGCACATTCCTGCACGTCATTCCTGACCCATGTTGCAGACCTCTAAGCCCCCACTAACCTGCACCACATGTCCATGCATTTTCCTTGACCAGCACACCCTTTTTCACATGCCTAGGCATACCCCATGCATCCTCCTTGACCCCCTTATACCCTCCCCAATCTGTGTGACAGCTTTTGCTCACATAAAAATATCCTAAATACCTTCCTGACTCACGCTGCACCCAATGCGCTCTCCTCGCATCATATGGCACACTTCCTGTGCACCCCTCAAAACTTGTACAGCACCTTCCCTACATCCTCCTCTTTGAGACATGTCAGGATGGGAATGGGTATACAGTTTTTCTTGCCGTGCCTCACTGTTCCTCCACTCACCCAACAAAGTGGCAGGTTGCTATGTGGTTCCTGCAAGGAGAAGGAATAATTTCTGATACTCCCTGTCAGCTTCCTACAAGCAACACAAGTGGAAGTCAGAAGTCACTCCCACTTTTTTTTACTTTTTTTCGCTGTAGTCATTTGGTTTTCCTGTTAAAAGTTAAGGCAATATCTCTGAAAGGAATGGGTAACCAATGGGAATACAATGGCTGCCTTGTATTCACTTAAATGTCTACTTAAATCACATCATTGAGAGGTGGAAATGACTGGTCTTGGGATAACTGGAAGCAAAATATTTATAGTTTCAGAACAAACAATGAACAGCCATCCCGAAATCTGCATGTGTTAGATGGATAATCATGTGTTGTAAATAGTGGTTGTAATCAAGACAAATGGTTTTGGATCACATACACTTGGCATAATGAATATTATAACATCTTGCTTCAATGTATGAGCATGAGACTCCTCCAAGTGCTCCACAGAGGATGCATCTTGTCCAGGAACAACCCACATTACAAAATACTATTGGGTCTTCAAACAACCAGCCAAATAACATCTAATAAATAGACCTATATAGCGCCCTATAGTGCTTTATAGCAGGGGTCTCCAACCACAGGGCCGCGGACTGGTACCAGTCTGTGGATCACTTTGTACCGGGCCCCAAAGAAAATAAAATAAAATAAATGGCGGCTTTCTTCGCCTTCAGTGAATGCTGCTGGGATCAGGGATCAAGGACACAAATGAAAGAAGGGGAGGGAGGAAGCAACCAAAGCCTGTCCTACTCTCTGGCTCAGCGGCTTCGGTTTCCTCCCGCCTCATTCCTCTCTCAGTCGCTCTCTCACTCCTCCACCAGCCCAGGAAGAAACTGCTTCAAAAAAGCCGGCAGGGTGGCTTCCTGTTGGCGCAGCTCCTCCAAAGCGCCCATTCACCCCCACCCAGCTGCCCGTGGTTCAATCCAGTGCTCCATTCTGCCTGCCTGCCTGCCTGCCTGCCTTCGTTTCTGGTTGTTTCACAGCAGCTTCGGCTGAGAATAATAACTATTCGCCTCTTTTTATCAGCCAAAGCTGCTCCGAAACAACCAGAAATGAAGGCAGGCAGGCAGGCAGAATGGAGCACTGGATTGAACCGCGTGTGGGCAGTGGGGTGGGGGTGAACAGGCGCTTCGGAGGAGCTGCGCCTACAGGAAAAGCCACGCTGCCGGCTTCTTTGAAGCAGTTTCTTCCTGGGCTGGTGGAGGAGCGAGAGAGTGACTGAGAGAGGAACGAGGCAGACACCTGAGGGAGGGAGGGAGACACCTGAGGGATGGGGCTGAGGAAGACAGGACCGAGAGCCATGGGCCGCCGCCGCCCAGTGCTCAGTTTTGAAGGCGCTCCTCAGCCCGGCACAGTTCCTGAATCTGCAGCTGAAACCCTCCGTTTTAAATGTCCTAATAGAAGAGAATATCTGTCGCTCAGGGTTGCAATGAGGAGGCATTGGCGCTCCCTGAACTTGGTGGTTTGCTGGCAGACGTTTTATTATCCGACAAGGTAACAACATCAGATGTTACCTAATCAGGTAATGAAACGTCTGCAAGCAAACCACCAAACTCAGACTCCCCCCCCCGCCCAGTCCTTGAAAAAGTGTTTCTGCTTGAAACTGGTCCCTGGTACAAAAAAGGTTGGGGACCACTGCTTTATAGCATTCTGTGAATGATTACAGAGACAGCATATTGTCCCCAACAATCTGGGTCCTTATTTTACCGATCTCAAAAAGGATGGAAGGCTGAGCCAAGTTTGTGCCCATCAGGATCCAGCCTGTGAGCAGAGTTAGCCTTCAATATTACATTCTAACCATTGGACTACCTTATTATTATAAATAAATAATAATAAAAGTAAAGAAATTCTTATTTATAATAATTTAAATAATAAATAATATACGAGTAAAATAAATAAAGAGTAATGAAAAAAATAAGATCAATCAATAAAATAACATCCAATAAAACTACTCTGACTCCTCCTATTTAACAGTGACTATAATCTTGGATCTCTTTGGGTGCACACTAGGCTGATGTGCAGCTCTAAAGCATTCTAATGTCTCCTGTCTACTAAGCATTTAGCAGAAAGAAGTGGCGTATTCTATACAATTAATTCCTTTTTCCTATCCAAGTATAACAAAGGGGAATTTGGAAACAAATATTTAAAATGTTTTAGTTTTTTCTATATTGTTAAATAACAAAGAGTAGAGATTTTGGCACTCAATTCAGAAATACAAATCCTTTCTCACATTGTTAAAATAATTTAATATATTTGGAGAGTTTTTTTAGTTAATTTCTCATTGATCATTACTGAGCTCTATTATACAATCTCATTAATTTCTTTATCTACTTCATTAATATTAAATTTCTATGCCAACTGTGATCTCCCTTTTGCATGTTCTTTTTCCTTCTTATTCTTTAAGAAATGAGTAATAAACAGATTTTATACATCCCCATCCCCATACCTTCCTCCCTTTAGTGCGATAATACCTAGACCATTGCCTTTCTCAGATGTAATGCACATGTCAGATGCTGTTTTATACACAAGTAAAATTCCATTTGTTGCTTTATACATACATAAAACCATTTTATCTTCTGTAAAATCCCATTTCACACTTTATCATGCATTAACACCATTTTACACAATGAACTAATTCCCTTTCAATTTATTATACATTTAGATTTAACAGACACCCATCCTGTTATTCTGTTAAATTGAGAGTTTCTTTCATTCTGATTAACTTTACATGAAATTGAGTTGGTAGATGGCAAAAGTTTTAAAAATAATAATTACATTTTCTCATCCCTATAGAAGAAACTTCACATGGCATGCTAACATTAGCTTAAGGATTAGAAAGTTGCAGCTCTATTATTTTTATTTTTTCACCAACATTTGATATTGCCTATTCTAATGATTTGCCTCACTGTTTTGATGCAATTGCCATACACTTTCCAACTATCCAATAAAATGAAGTCATTGTTTTTAAATATATTGCTATAGGATTATATGGGAAATGATCTCATCGCAGTAATAAATACAGCAATACTCTTACGTCCATCACAAAGAAACTGGTCATTTTTTAAATAGCTGATCAAAGAAGCTGATTTACATTTTATACTTAAATCTAATACATTCTAGACTTAACTCTTTGGACAAAAAAAAAAAAAACAGCAAAAAGGTTTCCAGAGTCCCAGATTACAATGGCCGTCCTCCATTGGACAATCAAAAATTAGCACGAAACCATTAATGGAAATAGCTGAGGACATGATCAAAAACATTTGTGATGCATGGGAGGGATATCAGCCTTTCTAACAGGATTGTCATAATCCTGGGGTTGTCATAAATAGGTACTGATAATGTACTGATAGGTACTGGGGTTGTACTGATAGGTACTGGGGTTGTCATAAATAGGTACTGATAATGTCCTCTTTCTGATATCTAGCTGATGTCACCAGCCTCCAGCAATAGCAGTGGTTCCTTATCACCATCC
>BHEV01101935.1:0-14048 GCA_004319985.1 Emydocephalus ijimae
TGGGGCGTAGTGTCTCCGGAGTAGAGGTTCAAGATCGCTCCACTCCATCGACGTGACTTTGGCGGGCTTTGCTAACGCTTTCACCATTTTAAACACTGCGGGCCCACAGTGTGTAAGGAAAATGGCTTGTTTCTTTGGTCCCGTGGCGTCCTTCAGGTCGTTGGACTCGAGGAACATGTTGAATCGGTCTGTGTACGNACTTGTCGGTTAACTGGCTCTCTTCGGACACGTGCGTCGTTCAGGGGCAAGATCCCACCTTCGTCGCCAGTGTTGTGTCCGTCCGATAAGAAAAGCCAGGAGTCGGTGACTGTTCAGCTCTGTTTATTAGTGCAGGAACCGGACTGCCGCAGTGGGAAAGGTCCGCGGCTTTTATTCCCTTAGCTGCGGCTTTTCCGCGGCCAATGACATCGCTTTGAGTCTCCCGCGATTCGAACGGGCCAATCGCGGGAGACTCTTGGCGAGCCAATCGGCACGGTTCACCCAGCCAATCAGGTTGCCCCACGCTCTGGCCAATCAGAGCGCGGGGCTTCCAAGAATGTAAATGAAGGACAGAACACATGTAATATCTCTGTCCATATTATTCTTGTAGTCTTTCATTTTTAAATTAATATCCAACAGATCCTGGTTATCGTTTGTAGTCTCTTCTATATCTTCTTTCAAATCCATTTTTATAGTGGCAAAGAATCTTAAGAGAAAGTTCTGAGTACATTGGTGCTAAATTTCCTTGAATTTTTCCAGGGTTGAAATACTTTTCTCTATTTTGTATTAGTGGGTCTCTTCTCCTTTAATTATAATCTTTGGTTCTTTTTTATTGCCTGTAGTGAGCTGACTTAAAGGTCACCTTTCTCTCTAACCCACATTTTCCCATGGAAAGATTCTTATATTTAGATTCTATAGATTCCTTATATGATAGAGTTTTAAACAGACCATTCTTATTATCTCAATCTTCATGGTGACTCCCTGAGTGTGGAACAGCATCCTTGCAAAGATAAAAGTGCACCCCACTTTGACACTCTTTTTCAAGGCCCTGAAGATGGTTCTACCAATGAAAGCTATAGAGCTCTTTAAGTGGCTTGTTTCATTGTTGTTGCCAGGGGGTGGGGCATTATTGCTTTTTGCATAATTTTTGTAAGGGAATTTAAGCCACCAAAGTCACTGAGAGTGAGTTAGGAAGTCACATAAGTTTTCTTAAATAAATAGTTTCAAACTCTTATTCCAATAAATCTGGCCCCTTAGCTTACTTTCAGTTTTTCAAAATCAATTTCTAACCACCCTTTTGCTGTCTCCAATTTTTCAAAAATATTCTTTAAAGTTCTTAAACCTACAAGAAACTTCTTTTACTGAAGAAGAAGGAGAATCCCTGATGTAATGAAACTTGCCCTTCTGAAAGTTTTTAATATTACAAGTAAAAAAAACAGTTATTAAACCATTTTCAGAGGTTATTAAGAGAAGAAATAGGTGCATTTGAAGGCTTCAAACCATGCTAATATCAGAAGACTTCCTTCTGGCTCCCAAACTCTGAATACATCCAGAGACTGCTGTTTTAGTTTCCTTGTTGGGAGCCTTTATTTTCTGGCTCCTCTTTTTGCCATGTCTGTTAACTCTGCTGTCTCTTCAGTGCGTCATTGTTTCCCCAGAAGTCCTAAGTCACTAAGTGGTTTTGCAAACTTGTCATTTTGAAGATCTCTACTAGCCTTATAATAGCTAAATACATAATATTGGAAAGTGATTACAAAGTGAGGTTAGAAGTTTGATTTCCAAGTAAGGAATAGTGAATGAGCACATCTCTGCATGGAGACAATCACTATGGTAAAGACCAAAGGACTAACAAATATATCAGTCCCACAGAACCTTTTTTGGAACAAATGAATGGCAGTTTCTTATGAGGACACCACAGGATAGTGGTTTCCTGCAGGTTTGATTGCCAGAAGACAAAGGGAATCATCATGTGCTCAGTTTGAAGGCCACTGAGCTTGGTTTCTCATAATTTCTGGAAATTATCTACTTCACTATATTAATGATACTAGAAATGTTCCAAATAACAAGTTTGAAAAGCTACCTGGTGAGTTTACCATTATTGTTGAACAAAAAAACTAACTATAAGCTTAAAAACAAAGGAATAGAAGCAAATGGCAAAAAGTGAAATAAGAAATTAATTTTAAAAAATATACAAACAGGCTAAAGGGCTAGTAACACTTGGAACCTTAGAACTTTTGCTAAAAGATTGGGGGTCAGACTAAATTAATAAGCAATACATTCATGTAAACATGCTTAGTCTATCAAACTATAACAAACATTTGAGCTTTTATGTTTTCAGAAATTATACACTAGAAGGGACAAGTGACTCCATGCAGGCAGAGAAAAAAGTCTGCTTTCATTTTTTATTTAGAGTAAGATTTGGGTTGTACAAAATCACAAATAATGTTGTGAAATTTGAGTCATTTCAAGACACTTTTGAAGAAGGGAACAGAAACTTGTAGCTACAATAGCAGAAATAATCTTTACTTATATGAATGTATTATTTACAAAAGAAGAAAGCAAAATTATCAAAGAAAATGCTTTGAAAAACCTAAAGGATGAAGAGCTGAAACAAGCTTATACAGATTTAAAATAAACAAACTGTGGACTACAACATAGAGATAGAACCTGGATAACAGCTTCTTAATGGATTTGCAGAAAAGGGTTCCTAAAGCCTTGAAGCAATTTCAATGACTGAAAGAGAAAGATAGGAAGATCAAACTCTACAACACCATTTGAATGGATCAAAGGTTATGATTGTTAGAAGCAAAATCAAGGAAAGTAAAGCTAATTTGTTTGACTAGGATTAAAACAAGCAATAAATGGTAAAGTTTTGGAACCCTCCTATGGACTTTTTGCTAACAATTAGACTGAAACATTAATGAGTTATGGATTTGCAAAAGATAATGGATGGGCTATAGGAAGAAAAGATATGCATACAATGTTATAAAGAGGAAAGAAATATCAAGGATGCCTGTACTTGTTGGATGAAGATCAGAAGTTACTTCTTGAACTACTTTTCTTTTTTAACTTCCCCTCTCTTCTCTTTCTTTTCTTACACTTTCTGTATTTTTCTTTTCATTTTCTCTTTCTTCTCCATTTGGTTTGATCTTTTATTATTTTTAAACCTTTCAATATTTTTTTAAAGTAAGGTTAATGAACCAAATGTCCTTTAAAAGGCTCCACTATGATTGACAGCATAATGGGTTCTTTTCAAATGCATTCAAATCTGCAGGAAATCAACATCTCTCAATATCCTCAAGAAAAACCATCCAAAACACAAGTGAATGATTTCCCATCCTCTAAATGTTTGGAGAGGTTCTGTGGGACCAGTCTACTAACTGGTCATTCAATCATAGCCATGGCATCATCTCCACCATTCAGCTTTCTCATCCATAAGTATCTTTCTCATCCCTTTCTCATCCAGAAGTATCTTCTGTAAGTAGACACTATATCGATTTCTGTGGGATACTGTTCCAGAGGTAGCAGTAGAGAAGATAAGCTTTCTAAATCTCATGAGATGGCAACATTTGATATAAGGAAATCCCCTCATTCTGTTTCAATGTAGTAATTGGGCAAGAACCATGAAAGGTAGTCTTTCAAATATGATTACAAACTATTTGATTATTGGTTATCATTTCTTCTTATGAATTAACTTCCCTGTAAGAGAAAAGCTTTATACATGTGGTCTCTGGTGCACATTATTCTGAAGTATTGATCCACGAATGACCTTCTTATAGTTCATATATACTTGAACTATGTAGATATATTCAGTTTAAATTAAGCTGATATGCCAACAAGGCTCTTTGTCTTATATAGAATATGATATTTTCTTGAACAAAAATTGTTCTCAAAGTGGTTTGCATTATTGATCACTCAATTCAAAAGACCAAACATTTACTCCCTCCTATTCTCCAGTTCAATTACAATGAGTACAAGGGGCTCTGCAGCAAAGACTCATTCATCCACATCTATAAAAATGAGTACAATAATAATTACTGATAGTAAAGATACATTCTTCTTTTTGACAAACCAAATATGTAAATATCATGAGAGGTAATGTTAACTTCAGTTTCATTGATAGATTTGTCTGAAAATTAGCAATATATATGTTATCCATTTGAAAGTGCAAGTTATTTCAGTAATTCCTTTTATTATCTCTAAGCTAGGTGCTTTTTGACACCTCTTGTTATGGATTCTGTATATAGGAATATTAATCCTCTGAATAAGGATATGGAACAATTGACATAACAACTATCAATTATATATTTTAGTCAGTTAAGAAGGTACATAACAATGAACAGATCTTCAAATTGAGTAAATCATTGCAGTTTGATGGGAGCTATGTTGGAAAAACACAGAAAGGTAGATCTATGTATAAAAAAGTGACACATACTATGTGGGGACCTGCCTCTGCAGAAGCTAGGTGTCAGCCCCACTCAATAGACCAGACCAAGAAATCAAGTCTATAGGAAGTCTAAAACTACTTTTTTCTTAGATTGACTATAATAACACAATTGTTTGCATCTGAATTGTACTTTCTCCTCCTTCTTATACTATTGTGAATTAGGAATGCACCTGCCTGAGTTATTTCCAAATCTTATTTACTTATTCGACAAATTTATATATATTGCTGTTATAAACTTTTAAAAAAATGTCAGCCTTTTGGCCTGGGCAACAGTTCCTATATATCTGCATCAAGATCATCTTCCTTATTCTCCAGATTAGGTATCCAATCTCTCCAGTGACCCAAGCTCAAATGGCCATGGAGGACAATGTCCAGAGACCAGAAGGAAGTAATATAGCAACTTGGAACTGAAAAACTCCATCATTATCTGTGCCTTGTGTCCTAGATCTTATCCACAGCAAAAGGTGTGTTGGAAGAGGAGAACAAACATTGCTTCATCCAAAACAGCTAAGGTTGACTTGAAAGGTGCCTCAGGAATGGGCTGTGAATGACAAAATCAAAGTTATGAAGATGTTTCATATAAAAATGATTAATAAAGCATGGGAATAGGAAGAGAGACCATGTTAAGATAAACCAGCTTATGAAATGTTAACATATTTTATAGCAGATAAAATAACATCAAGTATACTATCATGAAATATAACAATTTTCACATAGTTGAATACAGTAGCACAAAGATATGAGAAACCTGCATCATCATCATCATCATCAGTTCCTTTGAAGAGCACATTGTGTTTTCCAGCAGTTTTGATCATTCACAGCATCTTCAGTATCATCCCAAGGAACACTAATAACCTTCAGATCTTCCTTAAGTGTTTGGCTCCATGTTTTCTGAGGCCGGGCTCATTTTCTTTTTGATTTTGTATCAAACGTAGCACAGTTTTTGGATTCTGGTCTTCAGGAACAAATAAGATATGGACAACAAGCTGCATTGACATTCATTCATAGTTCTTGATAGGTGTTCTAAATCTGATCTTTGTAGTACCTCTTTATTAGTGATGCAGTCACAGTATGAGAACAGAGTATTCTTCTCAAGCAGCGTTGTTGGAAAACATTGAAGCATTTAATCATCTTGGTTGTACGCTTTTGTGTTTCACAAGCACATATTGCATTTGATATAACAATACCCTTGAAAAGTTTTATCTTTGGAATAATACTTAAGGCTGCCATAGACCAAATTGGGCACATGTGTTGAAACACAACTGCTGACATTCCAATTCGATGGTTAATGCCCTTTTCCATACCTCCATTAATAAAGAAAAAGCACTTAAGAAACAACAAGCAAACTGAATAAAGGCTGTAATACACTGACATTTATCAATCCCAGCCAGGATTGATACTTATCAACATGCTATAATTCCATCTATTCCTTTGTTTCATCTACATATGTCCTCAGTCACCCTCTTACTGGCTGAAACATTAAAACAATGTATAAGCATGACTTGACATAGCTCTAAATAACTCCTTTCTGTGCAGAGCTTTTGAAGCGTGCATACACACGTAATAGGAAAGCTTTAAACTATTAGCCATTGTGTACATTCCAATCAATACAGCATTTTTAAAGTGCTTAATCAGGATGTGTAGAGGCAATAATTCACAAAGAAACAACAGAACTAAAAATGTCCATATAGTATAAATATATTGCGCTATATGCAACATTCAGTATTTGTTTTCTAAATTAAAAATTTGAGGTTACCTAATGCACAAATTCCAATTCAGAAGTAAACTACCCAATCTGAAAGTCAAAAATACTGGGCGGGGGGATTAGAATAGAGGGAAACTGAGATCCTTCACTGATAGAGAACTGGAGCTCTCTATCTGCTTTTGTTTTGTTTTGTTTTCATTTTTATCAAATTGTTTTTAAACTCAGGATTTCCTGCTGGGTCAAGTGTTGAGGCATTTGCAACACTGTATTTATTTTGCCACTTTAATATGCCTGCTGTTGCGAAATCAATCTGATTCATGTAGAAAAATCACTTTCTAAAATTGTTTAATAAAATTTAATTAAAAGAGAGAGATGAGATATTGCTATTAATCTGCTGCTAAGACACTTGCATTTGGGGACCTTCTGTCACACCAGTTCTGTGATGTTGATAAAAGCTGAGAGTCAAGCAGCTCCTCTTAATGAGCAGAGCTGGAGGAGGAAGGAAAACAGGAGGTTCAAATGATGCTAATGGTTCTGGGTAGGCAGTAGCCACTGTCATGATGCTCCCACTGGCTGCCTTTTATTTTAAACAGAAACAATGTCTTCTATTTTAAACAATACATTCAACTCATTGAATAATCAAGTCTATAGCAAAAACAGGAGTTATGGTCTCTAAAGTAGTGTTTCTCAGTGTTAACAACTTTAACATGCATGGACTTCAACTGGGGAATTCTGCAAGTTGAAGTCCTGGTATCTTCTAAGTTGCCAAGATTGAGAAACATTGCTCTAAAAGTAGACTTCCTTTGAGAACCACACTGATGCAGAGACACTGTATATAGTTGCTTCAGATGGATGGTTGTCTCTACCAACTCTTGCTCACTCTGAGGTGTATATGAGTCCCTCATTCTGTTAATGAATAATAATTTCCATTTGGAGAGGTACTTGAGAGACATTCTGAACTTCTTGACATGACTTCACTTCCTTTTCTTTCTCCTAAGGAGCTAAAGAATCCCAAGTAAAATTGAAAACAGGGATGTTCATCCTTGCTCAGGGGAAATGGAGAAACATGATATATGTAGATTATAACTACTTGAACTGGAGAGTTTCTTCTATCCAAATAGGAAAAACAGATTTACGTGGAAGCTTTCGTGGATAAAAGCTTTTTACTACAAATGCCATAATCACTTTTTCCATTTTGTGGACAATGCAAGGATAAGTATCAGTAGAACACCTGTTCTTACTCCTCTGAGCATTCTCTAAGCTTTTAATAGTGCCAGAAAAGACTCTTGACTGTGGAGAAAGGGAGTAAGCCTATATGTATCATTTGACCTTCTATGATAAAGGGAATGTGTATTATTTTGTCAGTTTTCTCACAATGCCATACTTCTTTGTTTTTCAGACTTATCATTCTTCTTGGAAATGCCTTCGAGATAGAGAAATTGTATTTTTGTTTTTATCACTGTCAGATTCCTTTATATTACTTTGGGTCTCTACTACCAATTAGACTATTAATCCATCTAGTTTAGGACTGAATAATTGTAACTCTTCAGTTTCAAATAGCAGTCTTTCTAATAGCACAGGTGATCAAACTCTTTTACCAAAACTCCAACTCTTCTTTACTACTGTGGCCTTCCAATGAATACAATAACTAATCTCTGTCTTGAGGGTCTAGCATTTAATCTCAAGAACACTGCCAAATTCTGATTCAACCTTAGCATACTCCCATTTTTTGCAGACACAACAAAAATAATAGTTGTTGTTAATTGTAGATTCAAGTCAATCTTGACTTCTAGCAACTGCCTGGACAAGTTCTTACAGATTTCTTGGCAATATTTTCAGAAGTGGTTTGTCACTGTCTTCTTCACAGGGCTGAGAAAAGTGGCTGGCTCAAAATCACCCTGCCCAAAGTAGGAGTAAATTCATAATCTCCCATTTTCTAATTTGGTGCCTAAATATTGCACCAAACTGCATGCCTTAGAAAGTATATTGAAAAATGGAATCTAAATCAAAAAGTATGTCTAACTTCAGGGACTTCACTTTCAGGTTTTAATAATAACATTTTACAGGAAAAAGAAAGGATTTGTTTTTAATATTTTATTAGTATTAAGTCCTTCCTATGCAGATGCCTGCAATCTGGATATACTTTTCAAAAGAATCAAAACCAAGATTTCCATTGGTGAATCTTATCTTCCTATTCCTCCCCTGCTCTCCATGTATTAATGTCAATGGTTCTGGTCACCCGGCCAGAGTATCAAAGCATCAATTTCTTTGTTCATTAACTGGAAGGATCGCTTCTGAAGAAACAAAGGGAGTAAAGAACAGCCAGTACATTTCCCTCACTTTTGCTATATCTCTGAAGTACAGGCAATAAACAGCAGAAAAGACAATGTTGCTGCTGTTTGGTTTCTGCCTTATCAGCACAGGAAATTCTCTCCTTCTTTAGACTTGATTATTTTTGTTCTGTAATGCTCAGGGATCTGTTAAGATAAGAGACTCCTTTGAGAAAGAACTTGGGGGACTTGTTAAAATTATCTCCTGCCTCTACGTAATGTAAATACAGAATGGGAAAAATAATAATAAAATAACACTGAAGTCTCATCAGCAGCTTCCACCAGAGAAAACAGGCAATTTCATTCACCCACACAAATCAAACATTCTTTGGCACAAATGCCAGGAGGAAAAAAAATAATAAGCAAATGTTTTTTCAACTCATGAAACTATAACGTGTTGTTTAGAATGCATGCGGAGACACATTTGCAAACAGAAAATCCTTGAAAGACTTTTTAAAGATTACCAAAATAAATTAATACTGTGATCGCAGGTGACCTCTATGGCCCTTCTTAGCATTATTATGCTTATATATCAGTAGCACTAAAACTTACATACCACTTTATAGTGCTTTACAGTCCCTCTCTAAGTGGTTTACAGAGTCAGTATATGGCCCCCAACAATCTGGGTTCTCATTTTACTGACCTCGGAACGATGGAAGCCTGAGTCAACCTTGAGCCGGGCAAGATTGGACTCCTGGCAGTGGACATAGTCAGCCTGCAATACTGCATTCGAACCATTGTGCCATCAGAACTCCTATGTAGGTTTATTTTATTTTTTTTGGTACAGTTTTTCTGAAGAATACTCATCAAATTCTGGCAATTTAGGGTTGATTCTGTCTTTATTCCAAAGCCTAGGAATCCTCCATATATTAGTGTAATATATATCTGGTTCTAAGTAATGCTGAGTTGTTTTTTTTCCTGTACTATATTTTGTGAGGTCAAGTAATTCTAATTGTTTTCAGCTGTTTTACAATTCCACTTTTGCTGTCATTATTCAGTGGCTACCTTGAATTTCATATCTTTTAGCAAATAAAAAGTTCTGCTTCTCAGCTTTTCATGGAAGAGACATGATGAATTCATAAGAAATTCTTCTGCTTCCCAATTTTTCCTATATTTTTTCTAAAACTTTCTTAAAGTGCTGCCTATTTGAATGAATTGTTGTGTGAAATGAAGTTAGTGAAAAATATTAGATGCATTGTTTCCAAACATAAATGTTAGAAAGTGAAGTTTACTTCAGCATATTTTACTTCCATCAAATAATTATGGCCATGTTTGCAGTCAACATAAACAAGTTCTAGATGTTTCTAACCATTTTTTCTTTTTTCCAAAGTTGTCCATCCAATGTCACATTTATGCCAGACTATGATTTTGGTTCTCAAAATACATTGTAAAAAATTATACTCAGTACTATAGCATATACTGTAGTAAACATAGTTTGGAATGAATGTAGGTATTTGCCTAATAACCACATTTTTGGAAGCAATTTTGCTGCAATTTTACTGCAATTAATGCTGACCCAAAAGAGTGCTTTATTTTAAATTCATAACTGATCATAAAGAAACAGGCAAGCCTCAAGATACCTAAATAGATACCTACTAAAATGACTGAAATTCTAATAAAATTCAGGCAGAGAGAAAAGAGTAAGTCACACATGATCAGGTGATCACTAATCAGAATTTTGTTCTTCTTTGAACAAGTAACTATTCACATAAATAAAAGGAATCTGATTCTCCAGCATTTAATTAAAATCATTATTAGTACTTTCCAAGATGTTGCATTTCCATGTATTCTAAATACAGGTATCTTATAATCAGTTCCTTCTTAAGAAAAAGTTTGATGTCCCTCATTCTCTTCTTTACTTCAAGATATTTCTGATATGTCTTTCTTTAACAAAGCTTCTGCCCCTTTGTTAATAATTATTCTTGTTGTATAGCTGGTTCCTGCTGTTAGATTTCCTTCACATGATTGATTCAGTTGATATCTTATCTTTTTAATATCCATGCATTAGCACAATAGTAGGGATGTATTTTAATTTACATAGAATCTAGATTATCTTTTCCTATTACCAGTACATCTACCTGCAATGAAAATGTATACAAATTTGACCATTCCAGTGACAGAAGATTACAATTTCTGCTGAAAATGGTTTTTGTATTTTGTAATAATTTGGTTCTCTATGCAAATGATGAATCACTCATATGGAAAGAGGGGCACAGAGGAGAGGATATGAAATTTACAAATTGAAAATTATTTGGAAAGAATCATGAGTAAGGCACTTAAAACATCATCTTTTTTTCCTACGCTTCTGCAGAAAGTCTGACTGTATTAATAAATAGCAAAGAGCTGCTATGCTTATTTTCATGCAGGATCCAGAGCATCCCTCCCTAATCTTTGCTATATCTATCCCTTGCCTTTACTCCAGGAGCACAAGGCAGTTTACATGGGGATATTTCTTCACTAAGTTACCACTACAATCCCATCAGGTAGGTTGGGTTGAGAAAGAGTATCAGGCCAAAGTCACCCTGAATCTGTGATGGATTTGAATGTGAACAATGATGGGATTCAAAAAAAAAATTACTACCGTTCTGAGGACGTGGCTTGGTGGACATGGTGTGGCTTGGTGGGTGTGGCAGGGGAAGGATATTGTAAAATCTCCATCCTCACCCCACTCCTGGGGGAAGATTACTGCAAAATCCCATTCCCTCCCCACCCCACTAACCTGATTTCCAGCTCCGTTGTCCTGTGCAGGGCAACAAAAGAAGACCCAGCTGGGACTCAGGAGGCAGAGAATAGATGGGGGTGGGGTTAGTCAGAGGTAGTATTTGCTGGTTCTCTGAACTACTCAAAATTTCCGCTACCAGTTCTGCAGAACTGATCAGAACCTCCTGAATACCACCTCTGAACCTGAACCTTTCCAACATCTTACCGCAATAGTCTACTAGATTAGGCTCATGGCTGAGAAAGTTAGATTTAATTGGAATTTAGTAGGGCTCCAGTCAGCATTTAGTAGAGGTTTTTTTTTTTTACTTGCAATTGTTTTAGAAGGAAGTCCGCTTTTACATTAATTAGTGGGCTTATTCCACACTGCCTAGTCTGAATGCTACAATAGGACAGCAATCCTTCTTTTGAAGGCAGAAGCAAGCAATATCCACCATTATTCTCCTCCCTTTCATCACAAATTCAACCTTCAGCAGCATTTTCCTGACATTATTTGAAAGTAAGTTTTGTTTTTTTTCATTTTATGTCGCCTCAAGTGTACTTGATCATTCTGGCACTTTATTTTCTTACAAGCTCATCTCAGCAGTTTGTTGGATGCTTTGCAGAGGAAAGAATGTGCCATCCACTGGGGCAATACTGAAGCACTCAGCTGACCTAAGAGCTTATAGAAAACACACGTGATGATGATGATGATGATGATACAAAATGGGCAGAAGGAAAGATTTTATTTTATTATTTTATTTCCATTTTTTAGTTTGGGTTGCTATGCCTGCATTTGGCACAATAATCAAACTAAACAAAGACCTGCAAATAGAAGTGGAATGACTGCAACAAAAGAAACCAAAGATACTACAAATAGTGTTGGGTTCCTTGCATGCAACCCCAAAACCTGAGCACCATCAGCATTGACAAAATCACCATTAGTCAATTACAAAACGCAGCTTTATTTCCATCTTGTTGTGGTACCTTTAACATCACAGCCAACAATATCTGCTTATCTTAGGTCCTTGGGAAACACTCAATAGGTGGACAAAACTGCCAAATCCAGTCTAAACATCTGGTTAACAATGTCAGGAGACAGAATTTATTAAGTGTATGCAGGTAAATATCAATTTACAACAGTTCATTTAGTGAGGGTTCAAAGTTACAGAAGCACTGCAAAAAGTGACTAATGGTCACTTTTCACACTTACGACCATGACACCTTTCTATGATTTAGTGCCTCAAGAACAGGTTATGTGATCAGAATTAAGACACTTGGCACCTGATTCATGTTGATAATGGTTGCAATGTAGATTTGTGATGATTGCAATCTCCCAAGATCAGGCAATCGCCTTTTGCAACCTTGTGAGGAGCAGAGTCAAAGGGGAAGTGAGATTCACTTAACCATTGTGTTATTAACTTAACAACTGTTGTGATTCACTTAACAACAGTGGCTGCTGTTAAAGGTTGTAAAATGGGTCAAAATTCACTTACCAAATGTCTTATTTAGCAGCAGAAATTTTGGGCTCAGTTGTGGTCATAAGTTGAGGATTACCTGTATGCCACCCAACTTTAAGTGTGTGTGTATAAATTTAAGCTTACTTTGTATTAATATTTATTTATTAAATATTTGTGCCACTTATTTCACCACAAGGTGACTCTAGGCTGCTCTCTGATTCTGTCTCTCTGTTTCTGTCTCTGTCTGTCTGTCTGTCTGTGTCTCTGTCTCTGTCTATATACAAGCAGACGCACTTATACAGAGAGAGAGAGCATATATACACACATGCATATATATATACATATATGTACATATATACGTATATATACATATGGACAGAAAAGACTATGAAACAAAATTGACAAACCTACTCCAAGACCCCACATACAAACCCATAAACACAGACCCAACCACTTATCTGGAAAAATTAACCAAGAAGAAAATTATAACCAGCCACATGAGCAAAGAGATCCAACAGACGATCATCCCAAGAGAAAAATCTTCCAGATGCCCCAAACTATACAGCCTCCCCAAAATACACAAAGAAGGCATAACTCTCAGAACCATAGTCAGCTTCAGAGGAGTACCACTACAAAACCTAGCAAAACACTTAGCAAAACAGCTACAGCCCCATGCTGAAATAGCAGCTTCACATGTACAAAACTCATAGCACTTCTTGGAAATGATCAAAGATCTATACGTGGAACAAGAAGATCTGCTTGTAAGTTTTGACGTGGTTTCACTATTCATTCAAGTCCCGATAAAAGAGACCCTTGAAATCATCAAAAATAAATACCAACCAGCTAAACACCTCATGGAACTAACAGAAAACTGCTTAACCAACACATATTTCATATATAAAGGACAAAGATACAAACAAATTGAAGGAGCCCCTATGGGATCACCACTGTCACCTGTCATTGCAAACCTGTTCATGGAAGAATTTGAATCCAGAGCCCTGGCTAAAGCCACCCACAAACCCAAACTATGGCTAAGATACATCGATGACACATTTGTGATTTGGCCCCATGGAAAAGAAAACCTAAACAATTTCCTAACACACCTAAACAACACACACCCCAAAATCAAGTTCACCATGGAAATGGAAACAAACAAACAACTACCATTCCTAGATGTACTAATCTACAAAAAAACAGATGGCACACAGACACACCGTATAGCAGAAGAAAACACACACTAACCGTTACCTCAATGCCCAATCCCACCACTACCCAGCACAGATAAACTCCGTGGCTAAAACATTAATTACTAGAACCAAACGCCTAGCAGACAAGACACACATTAAGACTGCACCCTGACTAAAGTACTGACAGCCAACAGCTTCCACAAAAGCAAAATCACCGGCTTGATCCACAAAAACACACTGAGA
>BHEV01101939.1:0-17812 GCA_004319985.1 Emydocephalus ijimae
AGCTGGTCAAGATCGAACTGCTGGCAGTGGGCAGAGTTAGCCTGCAATACTCCATTCTAACAGGAAGGGAGGGAGGGAGGGGGGGAAGGAGGAAGGAAGGAAGGAAGGAAGGAAGGAAGGAAGGAAGGAAGGTTTACAGAGTCAGCCTTTTGCCCCCAACAATCTGGGTCCTCATTTTTACCCACCTCGGAAAGACNTTACAGAATCAGCCTCTTGCCCCCAACAATCTGGGTCCTCATTTTTACCCACCTCGGAAGGCTGGGAGGCTGAGTCAACCTTGAGCCTGCTGGGATTCGATCTGCCAAATTGCAGGCAGCCGGCAGTCAGCAGAAATAGCCTGCAGTGCCCCACTCTAACCACTCGCCATTGAGGCTCTTGGTTTGGCCACAATGAGCCAGGAACTTGGGGGATCAGGATGGGGCTCATCCCAGGTTGGTCAACTCCGGGGGGAGGGAATGGAGAATGTGATCAGAAAATGGCCCAGGTGCTGTGTTCAAATTACGCAAAACTAATCTGAAGAAAAGAAAAACCCCTCAGATGACCCCTTTATGCTCAGAGCCTGCTCGTGTTTGCATGCTGAGCCTGACTAGGCCTCCCTTACAAGCCATGATGGCTTATAACTTGATGGCATTGAAGGGGTGTGGTGAGGAGGGGGAATCGGCGAACTGGCTCCTTTGTTGCCTGTTGCCTGCCAAGCAATTGCAGGGATTTGCAGGGTCTTCTCCCACCTGGTGCCCCCCAGGTCTACCGGTTCGTCTTCCCAGCATAATACTTGCTGGTAACTTGGGTGAGCATCCTCCTCCTCCCCTCCCGCCCTCCTGCAAACCCCTCTCCCTTCTATCCCTGAAGATGTTTCCTAGTTGGGTCATGAAAGGTCTGCAAGGGAACGTCCAATCTTGGAGAGCATCAAGAACCCCACAGTCCTCCTCCTCCTCCCTCTTCCCCCCCCCCACTTCAGAATCTTAACACCGACCACAGCAATCAACCTCTTGGAATGGCAGAATTTGGAGCTGGGGCGTCAGCATCCTAGGATCCCTACATAGCCGCAAGCGAACTAACTCCAACCTCTCTTGGTTGACCCTTATCTAACTAACTAGCCCACTAGTGGAGGAGACTCCTTTATGGCAGGGGTCTCCCTGGGAGTTGAAGTCCTCCAGGCTTAAAGTGGCCAAGGTGGGAGACTGCTGCTTAACTGGACATCTCAATCCAACCGCCTGGCTGGATACCAGCAAGGGCTTGGCCTTGGGGGCCTCTAAGGAGCTCCTGGCTCTGGGTTCAAAGCTTGGGAAAAACAACCAACCCCATCCTGGATCAGGTCTTATTCGCCGGAAAGGAAGCTTCCTGATTTCTTGACCGTCACGCAGAGAAATGGCACATAAAAATGGAGCGGCATTTCCATCCCATGGCTTCCTTCTCGACATCTCTTGCAGAGACACACACACACACACCCCGGTGCAGATTTTGCCTTTGTGACCCCAATTTGGGGTGGGGGGGGGTGGAAGAGTACCCTATCCTTACCACCCGTGTGCCCCGTTTTTCTCTCCTGTAGTAAACCGTCGGAGCCCAGCTGGCCCGTTGCTCCAGAGTGTCCGAAGGACGACACTTACCACCCAATCTACATCATCCCCGGCCAGGTGGAGCCCTGCGTCTATGCCACGGAGGTAAGGCCCCCCTGCTCCCCTGGGGCTCTGAGAGTCCGTCCTTTCAAAGGAGGCAGGAAAGGGACAGGCCTTGCAGGGGCTCAGGAGGATTTTTTTAAATGACTGGACTGTCACTGGTCCAAAATGGGACAAGGCAAAGGTTCAGTCAGTTCGGACCGGTTCTGGTGTACCAGTTGTGGACATTTTGAGTAGTTTGGAGCAGTGGTCGCCAACCAGTGGGCTGGGGAGCACTGGTGGTCAGTGAGAAAATTCTGGTGGTCCACAGAGAAATGTCCCCCCACAAGCAATTAATCCAGGCTGCGCTGCCCACATGGCCTGCGGGAACACAAGGCTTGCGCCACTTGCATTGTGAGCAACACGAGGTAGTAAGGGGAGGGGGGGGAAGGGAGGAGGGGGAGGGCTTGCCCCACTCGCCCCACGCGCCTGGCCTGGCCCTCAGGCTGCTTCTTTCCGCTTCTTTCTTCTTCTGCTTTTGGCTGCACGCAAGGAAAGCAGCAGAAGTCTTTCTTTCTCTCCCCCAAACTCCACCAGAAATGAGTCTTTGGGACCCTGCAAGGCCTCCTGCTCCAAGAGGCTGCGCCGGCAAAGGCTCATTTCTGATGGAGTTTGGGGGAGAGAAAGAAAGACTTCTGCGGCTTCTGCTGCTTTCCTTGCATGAAGCCAAAAGTCTCTCTCTCTCTCCCCTTGAGAACGGAGCTGGAGACGGTATCCTGCAATCCCAAATAAAGAACGATCGATCGGTAGGAAAACGGGGTGGGGGATTTTCCTGCAGACTTTTGGGTGGGGATTTTCCCAGGGTCTCTGGTCTGCGGGATTTTCAGTGTTGGTCCCTGATATCCAAAAGGCTGGCGACCCCTGGTTTGGAGAACCGGCAGAGCGGCCAATACCTCCTCTGGCTGGCTCCCCCATTCGGTTGTGTTTTAGCTCAGCTGATTTGCGAGGCAGAGCTCAGCTTAGCGGCGTTGAAAGAGGTTGGTATTTGATCTCTCTCCACGCACATGCGCATAGAACCAGTAGGGAACGATTTGGAAACCCACCCCTGGTACAAGGCCTCCTGCTCAAATCCGGGGGTTGGCTAGAAGACCTCCAAGGTCCCTCCCAACTCTGTAATTCTGTATCCCCTTTGACAGCGAGAACAATTAACCAGAGGCACCGAAGTTAACCTCCAGGACTTGTGAGTGCTCCACCACTGGAGGTTTTTGAACGGGAGATTGGACAGGCCTTTGCCAGAAACATTAGAGGGTTAGACTAGAAGATCTCCGAGGCCCCTTCCGATTCTGTTATTCAATACTCCTAGAACATTAAATGGATGGAATAGCTTCCCTCCCGGAGTGGCGGGTGCTTTATCTCCAGACGTTTTCAAGAAGAGGCTGGATAGCTACTTGTCTGGAATGATCTCGGGTCCCCTCCCTGAGCAGGGGGTTGGACTAGGTGGCCTCCAGGGTCCCTTCCAGCTCAATTCTGAGTCTAATCCGGGAGCATCTTAGCCAAAAGTTCCATGTTTGGCCAAGGTCTGATATTCTAATTTATTTCCTGCTCTTTTCTAGGTCTAAAGGAAAAGTCAAGTCTCGGAACCTGGAATTCCCTCCTCCGCCCACGGTTTTATTTTAAAATATTTTTTTTTCAGCTAAAGGAATGTTTACAGATTGCGCACATCGCAAAGGCCCCTGCCGACGTGCTAAGGATTATTTTGGAAATCTCTATAGTGTTATAAGAAAGACTCCTTTTTTAAAGGAAGATATTTAATATTTATTCTTGCTGCTATTTTTATAGTTGTTGTTAATATTATTATTATTTTTATTATTATTATTATTATTATTGACATCGAGAATAAGAGACAGAACTGTTGGATCTGACGGGAACAGAAATGACCAAGAGATTCGGGAGGAAAAGAAATGCAAATTGAAAGCCGGGTTTCAAAGAAATTTCTCTTTTTTGGGGGGGGCAGCAAAAGAAGAGAATCTGATTTGGAGGAAAAAAGGAAAACTGCACTAGGATGATCCAAATGGGGAGGAAAGGCAGGTCCTTTCCCTACATAAGTGCTGGAACTAAAGTCATTTTTGGTGAAAATTCCATTTTTTCCCCCTTGGTGTCAGTTTGATGGGATTTTCCCTGGAAAAAAAGAAAAGCACGGCCAAGGACAGGAAGCTGCAAGTGTCAGCATTAGATTTCCACTCTACTTTTGATCCAGATCATCCAATATTTAAAGGAGAAAAGTTTGGTTTTTGGTAGCCAAGAAATCTGGAGCGCCAGCTCAGGACTACACAGCGTCAGAAATGAAGGCAGTTTACAATGGACTTGCAGCAATTTGTTTAGTGACCGTTTGACATTAGAAGGGCACGGGGGGGGGGAGTGACTTATGGCCATTATTCACTGCTGCAGCACCCGCCCCCCCCCCGGCCGTGGGATCAAAATGCAGGAGTTTGGCAACTGGTTCTCATTTAATGACAGTTGGAGTGACCTTCTGGCAAGCAAAGTGAAGGGGGAAGATCCACTTAATAACCATGTGACTAACTGACCAACTGCAGTGATTCACTGAAGAGCCAGACGAAGCCATCTGGTGATTCACTTAGCAACCGTGGCGAGAAAGGTTGCAAAACAAGACAAAACACATATCTCACTTTGCAGCAGAAATTCAGAGGCTGAATTGTGGTTGTGAGTCGAGGACTGCTGGTATTCACTAGGGTGAAATGGGTGGCATACAAGTTTAATAAATAAATAGTAAGTAAATAAATATTCTTCCCGATGGGCAGCACGCACTATGGCAGGGCTCTGCAAACTTGACAGCTTTAAGACTTGTGGACTTCAGCTCCCAGAATTCCTCCTCTGGTCATATTAGCTCAGGAATTCTGGGAGTTGAAGTCCACCAGCCTTGAACTATGGCCTTCTGAAAAGTGGCTTTGCCCTGGTTATGCCACCCTTTGCCACATGAGGGCAGCGCGAGGAAGCAGCAGAGAATTTAGAGGTCTCCAACCTTGGCAACTTTAAGACTTGCGGACTTCAACTCCCAGAATTCCTCAGCCAGCTTTGCTGAGGAATTCTGGAGGTTGAAGTCCGCAAGTCTTAAAGTTGAATTCTGGGAGTTGAAGTCCACAAGTCTTAAAGTGACCAAGGTTGGGGGACCCCTGATCTAGGGCCTTTGGAAAGACCCCAACCATCATGTCTTGCCCTGCTAGATGACCTCTGCTTTTCCCCCCTTCTTCTTCTCTCGTGTCGCTACACTTTTCCCAGCCACTGTAGAACACAGGCTCTGGCACAGGCTCAAACCCCATGTTTGGTGATAGGTTGGTGTAGCGTGGTAGAAGGATTCGCAGGTAAACATGTACCTGACAGGGACCGCGACGTGAACGCTCCTTCTATGGCCCCTCTTTCCCCCCCTGAAAGGCAGTCCTGCACCCACCCGTTCTCGAGCTGCAGATTTCAGCTCAACCAAATTTATATCTTGCCATCTGGCTTGAGAAGGTCTCTTTCATCCATATTTTTAAATATATATATATATATTCGAGAGAAGACGGATCCACACTAGAGTAGCGATAGACAATTTACAAGGGGGTGTATTATGTATCCCCCCCCCCGTTGTTGCAATAGCAATGGGTAAAACATATTTTGGGAAGAGCTTGTGATTGGTTCTGGTAATGGTCAAAAGTTCCTGAACTCTGGATATGCTCAGAGGCACCCTGGTCCTTAATTCTTAGCATGCCTGCGTCCCTAAGTTTGCGTGATCTCAGGGTCCAAATTAAAAGAAATCAAAGAAGAACAAACTCCAATTCTGCCCATCTGGGACCTCCCCATCCCTGCCTTAAAGAGTTCACTGGGTGTGGAGGATGGGAATTTGAACCCCAAAAGGATTGTGAGGAATTCCTACCAAGGGCTTCCATTTTTTTACCCCTTGCATTAAAAGGGCTTTTCTATAAAATTTCAACAACCGCAACCAATGGAGTCGCTGGAGGTTTACATAAAAAAAATTGGGTGCACTTTGTAAAGTTGCTTGTCCTTTGTTCTAATTTTGTTTCAACATGTTGGGGTTCGGTTTTTTCTTTTTTTTTTTAAAGGGTCCTTTTTCTGCTCTCCCGCTGTACAAAAATTGAGATATTTGTTTTTCAAAAAGGGGAAGTATTTTTGGGATTGAAAACCTAAGTAGGAAGAGACAAAATCGTATACTTTTAAAAGCATCACTTATGTAGCCATCGAGTCATCTTAATTCAGTTTTAATCCCGGTGGCAGCCGCCTTCTTGGTTTATTTCAAAAGATTTCGATGTGTCAACTCAGATGGCAAAATCAGGAATTTTAACAAATCCCAAGGAGGGCAATAGTTCTTTTTAAATTATCTCCCCCTCCTCTGTTTCTTCTTTTAATTTAAAAACCAACAAGAAATATTGTACAGAATACAAAAAGAAAAAAAGAAAAAGAAACCTGCTGGAGATAATTATATTCATATTTATGTTGTGCATTGTGTATATTTATGTGTCTCGTTGGTGTATCTTTTCCCAGCTTCTGTATCTATTCTGTGTGGTGTGGGTTTTTTAAAAAATGTACGGCGTTTTCTCGCTAAAGAAAGTTATATAAAATATCTATTTTGCGCAAGGTGCAATCCGTCTGATCTTCTTTTCTGCTCCCACGGCTTGCCAGTGGCCAAGTGGGTGGCTCTGGGCAAGAGGTTTTCACAGATTGTGTGTAAAAGGTGCGCAAAGCTCCCCTCCTCAGCAGGCAATCACTTACTCCGTTGCTGGGCAGGACTCAGCCAAGCAAACCTCTGTGGTTCCTACTTTGCTTAGGATGCACCAAACGTGGGGCGCCGACTTTCTCCTCTAAGCAACCCAGTTGGAACCCCAAGAACAAAGCTTGGATTTCAATTGTGGCTTGTTGGCAAATGAAGCCCCCCAAGGGATCCAGTTCAAATTCTGTGGCTGCTCTCTGAGCTGGGTTGTTTGCAGGCAGACGTTTCATGACCCAACTAGGCCATTGCATCAGTGTTTCCCCCTCCCCCTCCTCCCTGCAAACCCGATTCCCTCCTAGCACTGATGATGTTCCCTAGTTGGGTCATGAAATGTCTACAAGGAAACAGCTCAGCTGAGAGAGCACCCAGGACTCCATAGTCCTCCTCCTTCCTCCTTCTTCTCCTTTTCTTTTCCTCCTCCTCCTCCTCTCTTCTTCCTCTTCCTCTTTTCTTCTTCTTCTCTTCTCCTTCTTTCTTCTCTTCTTTTCTTCTCCTTTTCTCCTCCTCCTCCTCCTCCTTCTTTCTCCTCCTCCTCGTCCTTTCTTCCCCTTCCTTTCATCCAACTTTTCTCTAAGCTTCACCACTGTCAGGGCCCTAGCAGGGAGGGGGGTCCCCGAAGCCCCCCAGCCCACTTGCCTCCTGTGGTTGGGAAGCAGCCAAAGACCGCCCCCCCCCCTTTCTCCGACCCCTCCTACCACTTAAGGGCGGGGAGACGCCCTTTCCAGGCAGCCCCCCCCCCACCAGGGGCTAAAAACCTGCCTCCCGCCCCCCCTGCCCCTTCCTTCCACGCGGAGCAGCCTAGAGAGGCGACCTCCCGACCGGCCGCGGGGCTGCGGTCGCCCGAGGTGCGGAGCCGGCCAAGCGGGGCGGGGCGGTCCGGCCGCCCACAAGTGGCCGCCCCTCCCCCGACCCGACCCGACCCCGCGGCGGCCCAGCGCTGAGCTTCCCCGGGGGTGGCCATGGGCGCGCAGGGCTCGCAGGAGGAGGAGCGGCCGCCGGTCCCGGAGCAGGAGGCGATCCTGGCTGAGACCGGCTGTAAGGCGCTGCCCAGCGGCCGGAGGGAGGAGGGAGCCCCGCGGGCCGCGCCCGGGCTCCGCCTGGGGGGTCTTTCCCCAACTGCCCTCCCCCGCCAGCTGCGGCCGAAAGTGGGGCTCGGGCGGGGAGGGGGCTCCGCGAGAGCCCGGGGGTCCCAGCCGCCGCCGCCCCCCCCCGCCTCGACTGCGCCCGCTGGGCGGTGTAGTCCCCCGGGGAAGGCTGCGCACAGGAGGGCGGACGGGGTTGGCTTGGCCAAGCTGCATGGGGGCTCCGGGGAGCGCCGGGGGGACCCCGGGCAGGGGAGGGGGAGGGCCCGCCAGCCCCTCCGGCGCCAGGACGCCCCCTGCCCCTCCCCAAGCCCGAGTCTTCGCTTTGCGAGGGTCCCGCCGGACTTGGCCAAGGGGGCGTTGGGGGAGGGGGCCGCGGTTTCCCTTCTCGACCCCCCCCCAGCCAGCCAGCTTGGAAGCTTCCCAGCCGGGCGGGGAAGGGCTGCCTGCGGGGGGGGGGTGCGGGGAGAGGGGGAACCAGGCTGCAGGTCGGGTGGGCGAACACGGGGAGGGGGCGGCCCGTTGCCTCCCCCTCGTTTGGAGCCCTCGCGGGCTGCTCTGTCTGCTCCGGAGGAGCCGCTCCTTCCCCCGGGGCGCAACTGGTCCGAAAGACCCTCCCAACCCCCGCACCCCACCCCACGGGGGTTCCCAGGCCGCTTGGAAGGGCTCTCCTGCCCACCCCCCCACCCATCCAGGCCTGACCCCCCCCCACGCTTCCTCGGCTCGCTTCTACCCCCCCCCCAGCCAAAGGTCCACCTGAATCGATACTCCCTCTCCTTATCTGCCCCCTTCCCCACGCACTCCCTCTCCCCCCCCCCGAAATGCAGAGGACAAATACCCCTCCCCGCTCTGAATCAAGCCAGGCTGGCCCCCTTCCTGCCTTGCAGACCAAGCCCCCCCCCCCATCCCAAATGAAGCCTTGGGGCTGCAAAGTGGCTGCTTTCCTCCTGCGATGAATCCCCAAATCCCCTCTTCTCTTTTGCCCAGTTTCCAAAGCCAGCCTTGCCCGCCTCTACCAGCGCTTCCAGGCCTTGGACAGGGACGACAAGGGCTACCTGAAGTAAGTGGGAAGGGGAGTTGGGGGGGGCTGGGGGGGGGAGAAGGCACAACTTCAAAGCTTGAACTTTTGTTTTTAATCCGGGCACGGTCGGGTTTCCTCGGGTTTCCTAACCATCATATCAGTTTGCATTGACTTAAAATGTGCAGCTGGTTATTTCTTAGGATTAGGTTCAAACAAGCCACCTTCCAAACATGGGTTATGATGTGCGACAGGTGACCGCGTTCAAATTGCAGGCAGGAAGCCGGAAGGATAAACCAATGAATGTGAAAAACCAAATTTCTCTTGGGCAACGGGTTTGTTTTTTTTTTAAACCCTTTTCGAAAATGGAGAAAGCAAGTGGCACCCTTTAAAAAGTTGGTGAAAACCATCTTAGAAAAATAACAGAAAAAGAGCACAAGGGAGAAATCACTTCCCCTGGTTTAAATCCGGAATATTAAAATTGAAAAAAAATTAAAAAAAACTTCAGGAAAATATAATGCAAATCTATGAAAATGAAAACTATGAAAATGAAAATTATGAAAATAACTCCAGGAGAGAATAAGACAAATATAAAGACAGGAGTGCTTGACTTACAACCATTTGCTTAGTGGCTGAACAAAAAGCAAGGAAAAAAGTGACTTATGACCGTTTTTCACACTTAACGGCCATTTCAGCATCCCCATGGTCACATGATCAAAGTTTGGATGCTTGGAAATTGATTCATATTTATGACAGTTCATATTTATGATCCCCTTTTGCGACCTTCTGAAAAGCAAAGTCAATGGGGAAGCCAGATTCACTTAATGACCGTGTGACTAACTCAGCGACTGCAGGGATTTGCTTAACAACTCTGGTAAGAAAGGGCGTAAAAGGGGGCAAAACTCACTTAACAACGGCCTCGCTTAGCAACATAAATGTTTTTAGTCAATTTTGGTCAGGATTACTCGTCATAATTCTTACCTGATGGTGCTGTTTTTAGGCTAATGGCTGCCAAGGCTGTCCCCTTAAAAGGCCACTCCGCAACTTCTCTTTTTTACGGGGGATTTTATCCCCTTTTCCATCCTGCCTTATTTGTCTTGCTCTATAAATTGAGGGCCCTGGGAAGAAGCTGGGTTTTTTTCCAAAAACAACTCTGCCACCCTGGTTGCAAACAAAGCCTCCGCAACAGGTAGTCATCAGCAGGTTCCAGAAGAAAGCAGAACCAAAGGAGCCGATAGTTGGATAAGCATCTCAAAATACCTCTTTGTTTTGGAAACAGGAAACTTTGCCCAGTTTTGTTTTATCAGGACAGACTGGCATCTGCATTTGATTATTTGTCTGTCCACCCTGTTTTCCTCTCATTCACACCACCCTGGAGCACATCTGAGCAAAACAGCCGAACATATTAGAAAATGCAACTAATTCTGATGTGAAACTACAGCTTAAGTCAGGAGTGTCCAACCGTGGCCATTTTAAGACCTGTGGACTTCAACTCCCAGAATTCCCCAGCCAGCTTTGCTTGCAGATTTGTGGACTTCCAATTCCCAGAATTCCAAAGCTGGCTGGGGAATTTTGGGAGTTGAAGTCCACAGGTCTTATTGGCCAAGACTGGACACCCCTAGTTTAAGCAGTTGCTGTAACATTTTTTTCTCTTTTGCTCTCGATAGCCGATACGATTTGGAAGGGATTGGCGAGTTGGCCGTGAACCCTATTGGAGACCGGATCATCAACGCCTTCTTCCCAGACGGGTGAACATCATCAATGCTAGAAGAGAGAGGGTGTTGGGGAGAAGAGGAGGAGGAGGAGGAGATGACAACTACGGGTCCTAAGTGCTCTCTGAGCTTGGTGGTTTTCTTGCAGACGTTTCATGACCCAATTAGGGAACATCATCAGTGCTAGAAGAGGGAGGGTGTTGGGGAGGGGAGGAGGAGGAGGATAAGAAAGAGAAGGAGGAAGAAGAGGGGAAAGAGGAGGAAGAGGAGGAGAATAGAAGGAAGAAGCAGAGGAAGAGGAGAAGGAGGAAGAGGGGGAAGAGGAGGAGGAGGACTGTGCGGTCCTTGATGCTCTCTGAGTGTAGTTATTTCCTTGCAGACATTTCACTACCAAACTAGGCAACATCATCAGGGCTCGAAGGGAGTGTTTATATCCAAGTAGCTTGCTTGCAGACAGCAAACTTCACTCCCTTCTTTTCTTATTCTACTTCTTACCCGGTAATGTCCCTGGATGAGGAATACTCTCAGAATAACCCACCAAAATGCCGGGTCTTGTTCTCCACCAGGTGTGAGAAGGCCGACTTCCGCTCCTTTGCTCGTGTGCTTGCTCACTTCCAGCCAGTGGAGGCACCTGGCAAACCCGAGGACATCAACAGCCACCTTAGCAAGCTGAAGTGTGAGTATTAAATATGTTCGCTGCCTTGAATTATTTGTAGAAATTATCAAGGCAGGATGCAAATGAATAAAAGGAAGGAAGGAAGGAAGGAAGGAAGGAAGGAAGGAAGGAAGGAAGGAAGGAAGGAAGGAAGGAAGGAAGGAAGGAAGGAAGGAAGGAAGGAAGGAAGGAAGGATTCAGTCTTGTGAGAATTGGCATCATATTTCTAGCTCTTTAATCTTCTGGTTTTCATCCTGCATTCTAATTCTTGCTTTTTCTGATTCTGGTAAAGTTGCTTTTCAGTTATACGACCAAGATAAGGACGGCAAGATCTCCCGGGCTGAAATGCTGCAGGTAATTAATTGCTGCATGATCTATTCTCCAAAGCACCGGAAGGCAGGACCAAAAGCAACGGATGGAAACTGACCAAGGAGAGAAGCAACCCAGAACTAAGGAGGAATTTCGTGACAGTGAGAACAATTCACCAGTGGAACTCCTTGCCTCCAGAAGCTGTAAATGCTCCAACAGTGGAAGTTTTTTTTTAGAACAGAGCCTGGCCAATCACTTGTCTGAAATGTTATAGGGTCTCCTCCTGCATGAGCGGGGGGTTGGACTAGAAGGCCTCCAAGGTCCCTCCCAACAACATTATTCCAGCTAAGCTGGCTGGGGAATTTTGGGAGTTGAAGTCCACCCATTTTCAAGTTGCCGTGGTTGAGAAACACTGATCTAGATGCCCTGTGCAGAGGCCTCTGGCAAAAAGCATGCGCTGGGCATGTGGTGAGCAACCATGCTCTATCCTCCCTTTGCAAGGGAAAAACAGGTTGGGGCAGTTCCAAGTTCAAATCCACCCCTTTGGAAAACAGCAAACGGCTTAACTTTGTCCCTGAAGCCAGAGTGGACTCTCTTCTTAATGGAGGATCGGTCCTTCCCTGTAAGATCCAAGTTTGGCCTTCATCAGGGGATGACCCAGAGGTGGGGATTTGCACACACACACACACACACCCCTCTCTCTCTGGATGCACTCAGCTTCGGCTGTCTCTATTCACACCCAGGTCCTGAGGATGATGGTGGGCCTCCAGGTGACCAACGACCAGCTGGAGAATATCACGGACCGAGCAATCCAGGAGGCTGACCAAGATGGAGACAACGCCATCTCCTTTGAGGAGTTTGCCAAGGTCGGTTGGGCCCATAAATAATAATAATGACAATTTTGGGGGTGGACGCGGATACAGAGAGGTTGGGAAGGGGGGGGCAGCAGTTTCACTCCACAGATAGTCCTCAGCGTACGACTGTTTCTTTAATGACTGAACTTACACCACTGGGAAAAAATGGGACTTATGGCAGGTCCTTGCACCAGTGGTGGTATTCTACCAGTTCAACCCGATTCAGCCGAACCGATATTTCTTTTTTCCCTGATCTGAAGATCAGCTGTTCCAATGGTCAGCTGTTCCGACAATCAGCTGTTTCGGGATCCCACATGCTGTCTTACTGCTTCATCCAGGAGGCCCAAAAAAACAGAGCACAGGGGTGAGGTGCTCCCCCCCCAAAAAACCCATTCCCACCCACTCACATGGCCACTCCCACCTAGTAGGTGGCCACTCCCACCTACAGAACTGATAGTAAAAATATTTGCATCCCACCACTGCCTTGCACTTATGACCGAATTCTAGGAGTTAAAGTCCAGAAGTCTGAAAAGTGGTCAAGGTTGGATCAACCGTTCTAAAGCTAAATCCAGGTAGTCCTTGACTTACAACAGTTCGTTTAGTGACCGTTCAAAGTTACAATGGCCCTGGGGAAAATGTGATTTATGGCTGTTTTTCAGAGCTATGACCTTTAGAGCATCTCTGTGATCCCATGATCCAAATTCAGACGCTTGCCAACTGGTTCATATTTACAACGGGTGCAGTGTCCCTGTGGTTCAAGTAATCCCCTTTTGCAAAGTCAGTGGGGAAGCCCGATTCACTTAATGACCGAGTGACTAACTTAACGACTGCAGGGATTTATTTATAAATATAGCAAGAAAGGTGGTATCACGGGGCAAAAGTCACTTAACGAATGTCTCATTTAGTAGCAAAAATGTTGGACTTAATTGTGGTTGTAAGACGAGGACCTCCTGTACTCACATCCACAGGAGGTTTCCCTAAATCTCTCTGGGTTTTGTTTTTTTTTTTGCAGTCGGTAGAAAAGCTGAATATTGAACGGAAGATGAGTCTCCGAATCCTGAAATGAGGGGGGTCCAGAGGGGATCCCCCCAAAAGGATTTTACGGCAAAGGGCGAAGGAAAAAACAGCCTCCAGAATCTGACCTGATCCGATCTCTCTTGAGAACCCAGTGCGCAGAAAGCTTGTTTCAGAGATGCGACCCAGGACTTCGGACAGCCGACGCTTGCAGCTTGGCCTTCTGGGCGAGTCTTAGGCTCCCCCAGTTAGGAATTAGGAGATCTGAAAATGAACCATTTATTTTAATGGGTGAGGTGCTTTATGGTAGTCCTCGACTTACGATCATTCGTTTAGTGTCTGTTTGAAGTTACAACGGCTGTCAGCATTCCAGCAATCGCCCTTATGAAATTATGATTCTCGAGCCAAACTTTAAAAACCTTCCAAGGATTCCTTAGAGGCAACATCCAGGCCCTGCCCTGGATGAAGCCAACTCCGGCCTACGTCATTTACAGTCCCCTGTGACCCCGTTTCCCTGCCTCCCCCCTGGGTGTGTCATCAATCGGATTCTCCAACTGAGCACCTTCACAGGCTGGGCGTCATCAATCACGTTCTCCAATTAAACATATTCCCGGGCAAAAGCTCTGGTAGTTTAGCTACAATCTTTTAAAGATGAAGAGTCGGAATGTACTTCCGCTTCCAAACTGCTGCGCGGCTCTTCCAGGTTTCCTTCCTCCCCCCCCTTTTTAAAATGGCAATTACTAAAAGAGGCGCAGGAATGTTTGATGAGTTGACGATGGCACTGAAAAAAGTTTTCCCCGTTTACAGCACCCCCCAGGGTCACGGGATCCAAATTTGGATGCTTGATAACCGATTCATGTTTACGACCTTCGAAGCGTCCCAGGGTCCATTTTGGTGGATATTTCTTCTGACTAGGGAAGCCGGATTTGTGACTGCCTTAATGACTGCTGGGATTCACTTAACAACTAATTTAAAGCCTGCAGTGATTCGCTTAATGACTGTGACCAGAAAGGCGGTGAAATTCTGCAAAGTCCCTTTCACAAAACCATCTTGCTCAGCCAAGGGAATTTTGGTGCTCAATCGTGCTCGTAAGTCGAGGACTGGCCGTGTTTTGCTGTGTTTGTGTGCAGGGCAGGCGCTTGGCTCTGCTTCAGATAACGGGAAAGCTGTGTGGAATTGTTCCTCGTTGATGACATACGCACAAATATAGAATAGAATAGAGCTGGAAGGGATGTTAGAGATCTTCTAGTCCAGCCCTCCTTGTTCAAGCAAGAGACCCTAACCCAGTTCAGACAAATTTATGCCCAGTCTCTTCTTAAAAGCCTCCAGTGATGAAGCACCCACAACTTCTGGTGGCAAGTTGTTCCACTGGTGAATTGTTCTCCCTGTCAGAAAATTTCTCCCTAATTCCAGGTTAGTCAAGGAGAACTAATCTCCTTGATCAGTTTCCCTCCGTTGTTTCTTTTCCTGCCTTCAGGAGCTTTGGAGGACAGGTGGATTCTCCTCTTTGGGGGCAGCCCCTCCAACACTGGAATCCTGCTATTATGTCACCCCGAATTCTTCTTTTCTTTCGACTAGTCAAACCCTCAACCTGCAGCCGGTTCTTCACGTGTTTTAGCCTCCAGGCCTTTGACCACCTTAGCTGCCCTTTTTCCAAAGGCTCAACATCTGTTTTGCAGGGAGGTGACCAAAATTGGTTGCCGTATTCCAGGAGTGGCCTTACTAAGGCTTTACAAAGCGGTACTAACGCTTCACGTGGTCTTGATTCTGTGCCTCTGTTGATCTAACCCAGGACTGCATTCGCTTCTTTGGCTGCTGCCACACAGGGATGGCTCATAAATAGCAGGCAAATTGCATATTTTCAGGAAGTTTCACAATGGATCCAGAATATAAAAGGTGCATGGAAGGAATTCCACAATTTACAGCTGTTTGTTTAGTGACGGATGGAAGTTACCAACAGCGCTGAAAGTGTGAGTTACAGCCAGCCCTCGCCCTTATGACCGTTGCAGGATTCCAGGATGATGTGGTCACTATTTGAGACCTACTCAGGCGGTTTCTGACAAGCAAAGTCAGTGAGGAAAATGGGCCATTAAGTGAGGCCAGCAAAATTGTGTGCTAGACTTAAACAATTATACTGATTAAATGCTTCGTTAGCCTGGATACATTTCTGGGTTTTCTTTTCTTTTTTGTATTTTTAACTTTCCTTCCGGGATTCCACTTTTCTGAGTCTCCTGCTCCCAGATAGGACCAGTTGGTTCTCGACTTGCGATCGTTCATTTAATGACCGTTCATAGTGGGAAAGTGACTTGTGACCGGTCCTCGCACTTACGACTGTTGCAACATCCCCACCAGTCCTTGGGCTTGCAACCGCTTGCAGTCACAGCAGTGGATGGGATTCAAATTCTTTTACTACGGGTTCTGTGGGCGTGGCTTGGTGGGCGTGGCAGGAAAAGGAGACTGCAAAATCTCCAGCCAGAGGTGGGATTTGCTGGTTCTCCAAACTACTCAAAATTTCTGCTACCAGTTCTCCAGAACTGGTCAGAACCGGCTGAATCCCACCTCTGAGTCACAGGATCACCTTTGGATGCTTGGCAAGGATCGCAGGGTCCCAGGATCCTGTGATCCCAATTTGTGACCTCCTCAGCCGGTTTCCGACAAGCACAGCCAACAGGGGAAGCCAGATTCATTTAAGGACTGCATGATCCACTTAACCACTGGTGCGATTTTCTGAACAACCACAGCAAAATAAAGTCCTAAAACGGGACATGACTCACTTAAAAACTACCTTGCTTAGCCCCATACATTTTGAATACAATTGTAGACTTAAGTTCAGGACTATTTGTAGAAGAAAGCAAAAACAGGGAGCCCCACCTGTGTGTGTATGTGTGTGTGTGTCTTTCTCTCCTCTTTTTCTCTCCTCTTTCTCTCTCTCACCCCTCTCTCTGTCTTTCTCTCTCTCCTCTCTCTTTTTTTTCTTTCCTCTCTGTCCTTCTCTTTTTCCCCTCTCTTTTTCTCTCCTTTCTCTCCTCTCTCTTTCTCCTTTTCTTTCTCCCCATCTCTGTTTCTCTCCTCTCTCTCTCTCTCTCTCTCTCTCTCTCTCTCTCTGTGAGTGCACAGACAGGGCCAAACAACCATGGAGGGAGCTCTAACTAACTTTCAGCTGCCAGGAAAGCTCACCCACTGGCTATCAACAGCCCTGGCATACACCACATTCCTGGCGGGGGCTGAGCTGCTCTGAGCTGAGAATTTGCAAGGATGGGGTGGCGGTATTCCCTGAATTTCTCTCAGGGAAGGAAAACATGGCCCAGCTCCCTAAACCCTGCCCATCTGCAAAACACAAAAGAAACTGCATTTGTTATTGGCTAGAGATTCTATTCGGGTTGAAGATGATTTATTTATTAGATGTTGTTTCTAACTCAAGATGGTGAATGTACATAACGTTTCCTCCTCCTATTTTCCCACAACAACAGCCCTGTGAAGTGGGTTGAACTGAGCAGAGTGACTGGCTCAAAGTCACCCAGCCGCTTTTATGCCTAAGGCGGGACCAGAACTCGAGGCCTCCTGGTTTCTACACCAGCATCTTAAACCATGACTACACCAAACTACCTAGGCTTGCTTAGTTTCTCATAGCTCTGGGGTGGGGGAGGGTGGGATGGACCCCGAATCCCCCCTGGGCCAGCCCCCACCCGTTAGCCCAGAGGCCTCCAAACTTAGCAACTTGAAGACTTGTGGACTTCAGCTCCCAGAATTCCCCAGCCAGCCAGTCGTGTCCGTTTCTTTTTATCCTCTCCCCCAAAGAGGAGAGATTGCAGAGGAAGGGATCGCAAAAGAGTTTAAGCTCTGCTGGTGCTGGGGGATTCTGGGAGTTGAAGTCCGCCAGTCTTAAAGTGGCCCAGTTTGGGGATACCCGCCTTAGCCCCTACTTCTACCGAGTGCCTCTCTGCCTGAAGCGAAGACCCCCAAGTTTGGCCCCTGCACATCGTGCCAAACCTTCCTTCCCCCCCCAGCACAGGAGACATTTTTTGCAACACCCCAAGTCGCCCCACCACTCTCCCCCCCCCGCCTTCTCAGGCAGGGGCAGGACCCTGCACGGAGGAGATGATTCAGAATTCAGAATTGAGAATAGAATAAAGCTGGAAGGGGCCTGGGAGGTCTTCTAGTCCAGCCCCCTCCTCAAACAGGAGACCCCCCCCATCCCATTTCAGAGAAGCGGCTGTCCAATCTCTTCTTTAAAAGCCTCCGGTGATGGGAGCGCCCACCATTTCTGGTGGCAAGCCGTTCCCCAGGGGAATCGTCCCCAGTGCAAAGCACCAGTCCAGAAAATAAAGGCAAGCTCCTTCCCCCCGCCCCCCCAAAGCCCCTCCCGGCTCCTCGGGGCGTCTGTCCGCCTCTGCCTGCCTGCCCACCCCATCACCCCACCGGTTGCCCCTCCCGGGAGACGCCCCCTCCCCACCTGCGCGATGCATAGGGCTGAGCAGCCGATCCTCCTCTCCCCCCCCCCACTGCAGCCCGGCTCTGCATGGTCTCATGACGTCATTCCCGGGGCTGGCCAATGGCCGGGCGCCCAGCTGGAGCCCCCCCCCCGCAGCAGGACAGCCGGGCCGAGGACGGAGCGCGCCAGCCGCTGCTGCTGCTTTCGGGGCGGGGGTCGCCGCGAGGGGCTCTCTTTGTCTCCACCGCGGAGCGTTGCGTCGGGCACCGGCCGGGGCTCCCCTCCGGCATGGCCGGGCTGAGCATCCTCCTTCTCAGCAGCCCCCCAGGAAGGAGCCCCCCCGCGACCCCCAACCTGC
>BHEV01101940.1:0-13843 GCA_004319985.1 Emydocephalus ijimae
AAGTATGGTTGGACACACAAGGAATTTGTCTTGGTGCAAATACTCTCAGTATACATAAAAGAAAAGATACATTCGTCAAGATCACAGGGTGAGGTTTAGAGACCATAGCTGTATTAGAAAACAAAGGATCTAGCTAGCAGCTAGAGTGGATTTCAGCACCACTCAAATAATGTTCAAGACACGCATCCAGCTACAGCTTTTTTTCTCTGGTTCTTTTTGTGGGGAAAGCAATAGATTTATTCTGTGGAAGAGGCAAGCTGCCATTCATTTCTACAACACGGCTCGCCTCTTTCCAGAATTCTAGCTAACTGTGACTCAGCATCTTTTTTGCATCAGCAAGAATAACCCTAAAATTATATTTCAGTGCCATGGCCAGTAAGGAGAACTTCCTTACTTGTTTCTGAAACTCAGCAGTATTCAGCTAAGATTCAGCTAAGCAGTAATGACCCTTAAACCTGCCCTGCTGTAAAATAGGAACTAGGCCTCAGAAACAGGCTAGCCTATAGAGAATTTTAAAAAAAGGAAAAAGAAATCTGAGCCAGGCAAGACTTTGTTACTGTCGGCCTAGATTGAATGATCTTCTTCCAGGAACTGCATCGTTTCCCCTACAGGCAGAAACTTTCCACGCTGGTCTTTAAACCCCTCTAATCCAGAGGGAAGATTTTTGCCCTGTGATCAGTGTGAACCTCTCCTCTTCAGAAAAATTAAGCTATGACTCTGCCAATCCACATGAAGCAGGAACTTCAAAAACTGGAGAAACTCTCCTTCAATCCCCTCTTCGCGCCTGGCATCTTTGTGATTAAGCCCTTAAGTGCCTCTGAAGAATCCTTAAGACTCAACCCCTCTCTCGTTTCTGTTTATTACCTTCCAAAATACTGTCTCTAGCCACTTGCCAATCCCTTACCTTGTAATATTTTGGAAGCATGCTAGTTCCTCAGATCATGGGTGGAATTTGGCAACGTGGTCCTAAAGCGATCGTCCAGAAAAACCGATACGACCCAAATTAAAAGAGGGAAGTGTAAGGCTCTCATTCTTCTTGCTTCTGCAAGACTCTAGGGCAGTCGATTACTTAGCAGTCTCTCTCTGCTCTGCTGTTCTATCCCTAAAAGACGGAGTAAGGATGCTACAAATGGCCAAATGTACAAATGCGGTGCCTATGGGTGGAGAATTGCACTGAAAGCAGGAAGCTTTCACTAGAACCTGATTCCTGTCAGGGCTACTAATTCGATCTTTATATAGCATCAGAACAAATTCCACAGGAAAAATTAAGGTAACTCCAGCCAGCAGCTGTACTCTCTCTGTACTTTCCTGACCTCACTGCATTGTTTTGTTTTATTTTATTTTTCTTACTACCTTTGGGTTCCTGATGGCTTTGAGCCAATTCCATATTCCAGGGCATAACGGGATCCTGACCTTATTGCAAAATATCTTAACTTGGACTCTATTTAGACATCATCTCCTCCAGCATCGGAGACTGTACTCGCTCTCTCTGTAATAAAGTGTGGGACCCCACTACTCTAAGCGAGTTTGCTTTTAGGTTGGGAAACCTGTTGTCCATTTCCTTGTAACTGCAGGTAATTCATCATATCCTCTTGGTTATAAGATGCTCTAAAGGTACTCAGGGAGACGGAGCCAGATCAAAAAAGGAATGGGGAGAGGTCTTTAGAAGAATATTCTCCCATCAGGGCAATTTCCATGGTGATTGCTGAGAAATTTTGGTGTTGAATTCTACACATCTGGGGAGTTGACCTGATTGTGAAACATAAATTGTACTCCAAGCAACAGCTTAGCAGGGATTCAACTCTCTGGTGAGCAGAACAGCCTTCAGCACAAACATCACTTAGATGATGTAGTTCTCCCTTCCATAATATAATGATGCCTTTTGCAAGCAGCTCTTTCTCTTGCTAATGGTCCTTCTTTTTTTCCCTCACACCCAACCCATATTTTAGTTGAGCCATTGGAAAAGTCAGTCCTAAGGCAAGAAAAATCCAGGAGCACATCTATACCTGAATTAAGGAAACAGATTATTTTTTCCCCATTGTTTTGAAGGGGAATCTCAAAATCTGATTCCATACTGAACTACTTAGGGATGCTATTTGATACATTTTCTGCATTCTTTTGTAAGATGGTGCAAGCCACCTTTATCTACCAGACTCACCCAATATGAAATCTATCGCATATATTGGAGATCAACCATCCAATATTAATAGAAGAGAATATCTATAGCTCAGGGTTGAACTGTGGGATCCTTGGTGCTCTCTGATCTTGGCTGTCCTTAAGGTACTTTTATTCCAAAAGACAACTGAAGAGGAGGAAGATGAAGAGGAGGAAGGGGAGGAGGAGGAGGGGAGGAGGGGGAAGGGAGGAGGGGGAACAGGAAGGGGAGGAAGAGGAAGAGGAAAAGGAAGAGAAAGGAGGAGGAGGAGGAGGAGGAGGAGGAGGAGAATTTTTAGCTTCCTGGATGAGAAGCAAAATGTTTTCAAGTTAAAAAAACCAGAAAGTCCAGTTGCCTTTTGGAAAAGCACCTTTGGGACAACCACGTTCTGGATGATTGAGAATCTCAATAGACTTCTGAGGTCAATGCTAGTGGTAACAAGCCTAGCATTGATGATGTTACCTTGTTTGGTAAAGAAACATCTGCAAGGAAACGGTCAAGCTCAACGATCAATCAGGACTCCGTAATTACCAATATGCCCAGCTGGAATATCATTCAATGTCTTTGGAACTAAGTCAGTGGGGGGTGGGGAAGGCTGTATGTATATTACTGACCTGGCTGAAATGTCAGTTTTAGCAGCAAACCATTGGCAAGGCCACTTGACATATGTTTGGGCAAGTAGGAGAACAGGGCAAACCAAATTCCATGCTCTGCCTTTCTCCCATGCTGAGCTTGGCAATAGAACTGACAATTTGGCTCCCTGACTCAACTGCCTCACAAGGGGGAATCAAATTACAGAAACCTGATTCATATATCTGCCATGAAGAGGCTGAACAAAAGCTTCTGCTTATTGTTAGAAAGAAAGGGTCTCCTCCCTTTTCACCCCTTACTGCAATAACAAGCCAGAATTAAAAAAAAAATTACCTAAAGAATAAGTTTCCCTAATTCCAATTCAAATGGCTTACCATTTATCGGGGAGGCAACGGAGGGCACGGAGATCAGGCCTGCTATTGATTCATAGAGTTGTGAAGAGTCAGGCACTTGATTCAACAACACTACAACAAAATACTGAAGTGATTGGGCCACCACAAGTGCCAGATCCCATTTAGTATATACAAAGGAAAGTGGCAAAGGAAAAAGCAACCAGGGTGATTAGGGGACTGGAGACTAAAATTTATGAAGAAAAAGTTACAGGAACTGGGCTTGGCTAGTCGAGGGAAGAGAAGGACCAGGGGAGATAGGATAGCAGTCTTCTAATATTTGAGGGGCTGCCACAGAGAGGAAGGGGCTCAAGCTATTTTCTAAAGCGTCTGAAGGCCAGACAAGGAATAATGGATGGAAACTGATCAAGGAGAGATTCAACATAGAAATAAGGAGGAATTTTCCGACAGTGAGAACAATAAACCAATGGAACAGCTTGCCTTTGGAAGTTGTGGGTGTTAAGTTCTGCGCATGGGCGCAAGAAGTGGAGACGAGACGATGAACAGTGAACTTCAACTCTTTATTTAACATTGTGGAACAGAGCAAAAACTACGGCAGCAACAGCCCTTTTTATAGGCAAGCTGCTGATCAAGTAACCAATAAGAAACGTGAAGCGCTAGCTCCCTTAACCAATGAAAGAGGCCCGCTAATAGCCAATCAGATTTTCCTGAATGGACCAATCCGATATCGCTATTATCGGCCAATCAGAAGTGCAGGGCTAGAATCCTGCACTTTTCTAAAGGTTTTAATAATCTTTATTTAAGCACTTTTATTAATTCATAACAGTGGGAGCTTCATCACCGGAGTTTTTCAAAAAGAAATTGGACTGCCATGTGTCAGAAATGGTGCAGGATCTTGTGCTTGGGCTGGACTAGATGACCTACAAGGTCCTTTCCAACTCTGTTCATCTTTAATCTGGCTAAAAGAATCATCTTGACCACAGCCTTACAGCTTCCCTGGGCAGAATCTTAACTTGAGCTCCAAGTGGCCAGTAGGTAGCAAGGCAAACAAAACCAGTATAAATAGTTCTTGAGTTACGACTTTGAGGTTATTACAGTCATAAAATCTGACACAATTTTATGACATTTTGTATGGTGTTCATTAAGTGAATCACTGCACTCATTAAGCAAGCATTGCAATCGTTAGATAAACCCATGGTTTGCCATGGGTGCAATTTATACCAAAACCTAGAAGTAAAACATGGCCTCCTGACTGAGAAATGTTACAAACGGCTGTAATAAGCCCAGTGACGGAACACCTGAAGGGCAATCACTGGCCATAGGGGGGAAGGGCTTATCATCATAACTTTGAATCTGGATCGCAAGGTAAGACCTTCGGAACTTCAACAGAACATCGCTATGGTCATAAGTTGAAGCCTATATGTAAACCAGTCCAAAGTTACAATATGAGTCAGACAATCTCGCAAAATGTCAGTTTCGAGTTATCCCTGTAAAAAGAGAACAAAATAACAGCAATGTAGAGAATGGATCAGAACTGGACAGGGCAACAGGAGTCTGTTATATTTCTCCTGTGAAGGAACTGAATCATTTTCACATTAATGTGAGGGGGGGGGGAGAGAATAAGGGAAGGGAGGGAAAATGAGAGAGAATGAGAGAGAGAGAATGAGAAAGAGAGAATGATAGAGAGAGAGAATGAGAATAGGGAGGGACAGAATGAGAGAGAGAGAATGAGAGAAAGAGAGAATGAGAAAATAAGAGAGAGGGAATGAGAGTGAGAACGAATGAGAGTGAGAACGAGAGAGATGGAGAGAACGAGAGAGAGGGATAGAATGAGTGTGCGTGAGAAAGAATGAGAGAATGAGAGGGGGACTAACTTCTTGCTAATGACCTTTCTCTCACAGTCTACACACTCTGAGCACCTCTAACTGCTGCAAGGAATCATAAAATGAATTTCTCAATGGACAGATTAAGCTTAGAACCTGTAATAATAATATCGATGTAGATTCCCGCTGAGTTTTGTTTTTTTTAATAAAAATTGATTTGAGAAATATAATGCCATGTTGCTGGAGGTTAATGGGAATAACAGAATACTGGTAACAGAATTGGAAGGGATTTTGGAGGTCTTGTAGTCTAACCCACTGCTCAAACAAGAGACCGTATACCATTCCAGACAAATAGTTGCCCAATCTCTTCTTAAAAACCACCAGAGATGGAGCATCCACAACTTCTGAAGGCAAGCTGTTCCACTGATTCGTTATTCTGTCAGTAAATTTCTCCTTAGTTCTACGTTGGTTCTCTCCTTGGTTAGGAGAGAAATCCATTGGTTCTTTGCCTGCCTGTCAGTTCTAGTCTACTTCTAGTCCAGCACATCTGATAAACTCTGCACTATATATGTCTACACAGGCTACATTTACACAAAGTAGCCATGGTTTGTTAAATAAGCCATACCTGCCTGGGGTGATGCTAAGCCAAAATGTCTGATTTATATGACACCTAATGATGGGAGCACGAGAAAGAGGCCTATTTGGATATTTTCAGTAAAAGGGAGTGCCTTTGATTAATGTTTCCATTCCTTTGAAGCAGACAAAAGCAAGAATGTGGATTCTGATAATAACAGATTCAAGGTGACAGAGTGAGAATTGCCCAGAAAGTAAAATTCAGTAACTCAAAATTCATTAAAATATTCATTATAACACATCCCTTGAATGTTCAGTTGGTCATTAACAATATCATGCTAAGAATATTACAGGATAGTAGGAATCGTTACATGCAGAGTTATAGGTACTGAGCATGCTCAGTAGATGCTTGATGATTCAAATTATAATGAGAGAACAAACCCAGAATGTTTCAACTGTATATAAAGGAATCCCTTTCTTTCCTAAGGGTCTTTCCAGCTGTACCTATGGGACGCTTATCTTCTTAGGGAAGGTAAAGGTTTCCCTCACACATACGTGCTAGTTGTCTCCGGCTCTAGGGGGCAGTGTTCATCTCCGTTACAAAGCTGAAAAGCCAGCTCTATCCAAAGACATCTCCATGGTCATATGGCCAGCATGACTAAATGTCAAAGGCACACGCTATTACCTATTTTTCTATTTGCATTTTTACATGCTTTCAAATTGCTAGGTTGGCAGAAGCTTGGACAAGTAATGGGAGCTCACTCCATTATGCGGTGCTAGGGATTCGAACCTCTGACCTGCCGACCTTTCTAATCAACAAGCTCAGCATCTTAGCCACTGAGCCACCCCGTATCCACTGAGCAACAGCAACTTATCTTCTTACTTCTACATAAATTTAAAAAATATGAATTTATCTTTGCAATAGTGGTGAATATCTGTAGCTCGGGTGTTGGATGAGAGTGAAGGTTCATTCGCCGAGCTTTTGGGTTGGTTGTAAAGATTTGGGATCATGGCATCCATGTTTGTGGATGTTTGTCCCACATAGAATTGGTTGCAATGGTCACAGTTGATTTTGTAGATTATATTGTTTCTTTCATCCTTCTATATTTTGTCTTTGGTGCAGAGTAATTCCTGCTGGAGTGTGGCAATGGGTTTTTGGCCTATTGTTGATTCTGGCTGTCATTTCCAACACCCCTTTTGTGTACGGTAAGGTTAGTTTTTGCATGGTGGTTGGCATGGTGAGTGGTGTGTTGTGGTTTGAGTGCTGTGTGTCGGAGTATGAAGTTTTTTGGATAGCTGTTACGGAGAAAGACCTCACTCTCCTACTTTTCTTACTGTTGTGCTCCTGCACAACACTACACATCCTGGCCCTTCTGAATAGGGGCTGGACCCAGCTTCTTTTGTGTGTAGTGAGGTGGTTGCTTGCTCCCCTAAACTCCATTGAAGAAGTTACCTCACCTCGCAACGAAATTTTCAGAAACCAACCCACAAGTTTGGAGATCAAGCCTTCATCCTCCTTAATCGATCTTCCCGGCTCAGATGTTATTTTAACCAGGGGCACACCAGGCTAAGAACATTTCCATGATGGATGGCTAATGCTTAAGCCCAAAATCAAGCAAACAAGTTAATGTTGTATGAATTTATTCCTTAATGTAATTTCAGAGTAAACTATTCAATCTGAATAAATAGGAAACCTTCAGAGGTTGCTGAATTGTCATTCTCAGCATTGCCTCCTGGAAAGAGATGATGGAAACTGTAGTATTTAATTAATTATGAATGCTAATTAACTAATTTTTGAGCTGCCCAACTCCCCGATAAGAAGGCTCTTACATTTATCTAGGAAATTCTGGAGTGACCCAAAAAGTACATTCCATTGCATGTGGCCTTTAAAGACATCATGCCAAGGCACAGAAAGAAACTGAATTATCTCTAAACACAGATGGGAGATCTCATTAGAGGCTTATCAAGCATACACACTTTGGTTCCTTTTGCAAATATTCCAAGGGAAAAAGATTCAAAGTGACTCTGCCTTAAGAGAGCTTGAAGCTTCCTATCCCTATCTTCCATCTGAAATAATCCTTACCCAATAATCTTCATAATGCCTTGCAGAAAGATCCCTTTGATCTGAAATAAATAATGCATAAATAAAGATAGCAGGAATCCTTTCCAAATATCTTAGATCCAAAACACAAATATATCATTGCAGGTTATTTGCACATTTTTTTAAAAAAAAAAAGATAGATACTGGGATGAGGGCAATTGAAGAGAGGAGGAATTATTGCAATCCTGACCATATTGAAACCTCTGATCCTTATCTACTGTTTGGAATGGCAGGAAATCCTCCATTGGCAGCAATGCCAATTAGAGAGGCACACATAGTGCTAGAGCCCACTGTAACTACATTGCCAAAAAGGCATTAAGAGTTGTTAACCTAATCCTACGTAGCTTTTTCTCTGGTAATATCACACTACTAACTAGAGCATACAAAACATTTGCTAGACCAATACTTGAATACAGCTCATCAGTCTGGAACCCACATTGCCTATCTGATATTAACACAGTTTAAGAAAGTCCAGAAATATTTCACAAGAAGAGTTCTCAACTCCTCTACTCATTGCAGAATACCTTATGCCACCAGATTTGAAATTCTAGACCTAGAAAACATAGAACTACGCCGCCTTCAGTCTGATCTAAGTATAGTATATAAAATCATACATTGCAATGTCTTACCTGTCAATGAATACTTCAGCGTCAGCCATAACAATACAAGAGCACACAATAGATACAAACTCAAGGTAAACCACACCAAACTTGATTGCAAGAAATGCGACTTCAGTAACAGAATGGTCAATGTTTGGAATACACTACCTGACTCTGTGGTTTCTTCCCCAGACCCCAAAAACTTTAACCTTAGACTGTCTATTATTAATCTCACCCTTTTCTTAAGAGGTCTGTAGGGGGCGTGCATAAGTGCACCAACGTGCCTACTGTCCCTGTCCTATTGTTCTTTTTTATTTTTATTCCTTTTATTTTTCTTATATGTATCCATTTCATGTATCCATAACTATGTTTATACTTATACCTGTTATCTTATAATTGCTTGACAAAACAAACAAATAATAAAATAAAATAAAATAAAATAAAATAAAATAAAATAAAATGAAATGAAATGAAATGAAATGAAATAAAATAAAATAAAATAAAATAAAATAAAATAAAATAAAATAAAATAAAAAATTTACCATTTAAGTGAGCTTTGGATTTCCCTGTTGATGGCTTCCAGGGCACATTTTAAGATAGTAAAAGCATCCCTCTCTTTTTTTTCTTTGCTGATAATATTGACAAATAAGAATGCAACTTTTTCAGAACTGATGATCTTGCAAGGTAGCGAAGTCATAGAAGAATAACTTGTCTGGAATGATATATGCAAACTGTTGTGCAGGGATTTACACCGCTTTTTGACCGGGGGCAGTGGTGGGCTGCAATCAGTTTAACAACCAGGTCTATGAGTACACACTTTGATTCTCTGTGCCACGCAAATCAGCTGAGCTAGAAAACAAGGAAATATAGGCAGGAGTAGGGTCCTACTGGCATAACAACTGGTTCAACAACAACGTGCTGTTTACAAATCACAGGCTCCTGCAAGCATACATCTTCTTCTGCTGATGCGTGTGGCACTCAGCTGTGCTGCAAAAAGCAGCTGAGGTGGGAAAATCAGGGAATAAGGCCCAGGTAAGAGCCTTGGAGGCCAGGTGAGCCAAACAGCAGACCAGAAGATTGTCTAACAAACCAGTTCAGTCTCAGCTGCTCTTCAGAGCTACCGGTTCAGTAGAACCAGGCTGAACCGGTAGAATCCTACCCCTGAATATAGGATAGGAAAAGGCAGGAGCGGGTGGGCTAGGCCAACTGCTCACTGGAGCTACCAGTTCACTAGAATTGGTGTGAACCATTAGCAGCCCACCACCAGACAGGGGTGCCTTAAAGCAGGGGTCCCCACCCACCAGTCCACGGACCAGTACCGGGCCGTGGATCATTTTTTACCGGGCCGCAAAGCTTGGGTGCTGCCATCTTATTTCGACGGTGCTTCCAGGTTTTTGGTTGCTTCCGGGTTTTCAGTTGGAAAGCGGCGTTTGGGTGCTCGCGCTTTAGTTTCATCCAAGAGGGGGTGGTGACTTCGAACGAAGAGCCGTCCCGATGGCGGTGGAGTCTTGTGTTACTCAGGTACCAGTCCGTGGAAGAATAAATAATCATAAAATTGGTCCCTGGTTCAAAAAAGGTTGGGGGCCACTGCCTTAAAGGAATTGGATTTTTGCAGTGACTTAGCTTCCCTTAAAAAGTCATGATGAGAGCAAACTGCATTTTCCTTTCACATGTATTTTCAGGCAGCCATAATTATAGTGCTGAAATCTTGTGAGTTATTTTATGGTGGGTTGTAGTTGGATTAGAGAAGGAGGAAACATTGGTATTGTCCCAAAGGTGCTTTTTTTTTTTTTTTTTTGCAAGAGGCACTGGACTTTCTGGTTTTTCTTTGAAGGCATTTCACTTTCATCCAAGAAGCTTCTTCAGCTCTGACTGAGCTGCAGAGCTCCCTCTTCTTTATGGCAACCTCTTAGATATTGGAAAACTGCTATCACGTCACTCCTAGTCCATCTTTTCTGAATTGGGTTTTTCCGATAGTGGTGGACATTATGGTAGATAGGACAGCTGTCTTGGAAGAAATATTGGGATAAACCTTGGGATGCAGTTGATAATTTCAATATTCCACAAATATTGAAATAAAGACTGTTACAAGTGATGAATTCTTCAAATTTTCAAGAAAAATTGCCCACGATGGTTCCCCATTGAATCTCAAAACAAGCAGGTAATATTCTAGCAAAGTGTTTTTAGTTTTTCTGATGAAGTATTTAATTTCAAATTGAACTGCTATAATTTCAGAACACATGTCAGCATTATTGGTGGCGATGCTTGCTTTAATTTTTCAAGAACGCGACCAGCTTCTAAGTTGTTGCAGGGAAGCCACCAATTCCAATGACATTTATTCAAAAGTGTCAAAACAGAACAAGCAAATTAAGAATGTTTCCCTATGGCAAGAGTAAAGTTAAAAGAATGCTGCACACCAAGGAGGGAATTTTTTTTTTTAAAAAAATGACAAAGCTGTAAAGAAGATGTGGCGAGTAATCTGTTGCCCGTGCCTTTGAATCTGTAGATAGGCAATGATTTGGGGTAGAAAAGCCGATCCTGAAGAAAACCATTCATAACAATGTCAGGAAATACAAATTCTTGTGTTAGAGAGATCAAAAGAAATATTAAGATGGGGAAAAATCAATAGGAGTCTGATTGCACCTTTTCCAAGTAATAAAAGGCATAAACAAAAAGGCTTTTCATAAAATCTGTTAGCTGGAAAAGCTGCTAACAGACTTTCTGATGATTATTATTATTTTGCTAGTGTAGACGACAGTACAAAAGTCTTCCTACAAAAGACTTAATGTGGAAAATCTGCCTTCTAAAAAGCATGATTATGTTTCAGGTTAACACATGGAAAGACCTCACTGGAAAAATGATTATTTATTTAATTATTGAATTGATATGGCTGGCTGCCTCATCTATAAGCTTGGGTGGTTCATAAAAATCAATCACGCAGAGATTAAAAAAAATATTTTTCACTTTTCTCCTCCCTCTAAATGGACCCCCAGCTCATCTTCAGATACACATGGGGGATTCGTGAGGGGAAAGATAAGGAGACATCTGGGAGGCTAAAAGGATAGGAAACCTTTGACTTTCAGGCAAGGGGCTATTCTAAAGAGCTGAACGGCCATCAAGATGGTGTGTCTCTTGATAACATCATTTAAGGGAGGGGAACTGGAGTATATCCACTCAATCTAAGCTAGTAGGATGGGCAGATAACCTCAGAGAGGTTCAACAATAACCTATTAAAGGTGAGCTTTAAAAGTGAGAACCAGCACCTTGAATTGCACCCAGAAAGGAACTAGAAGACAGAGCAGCTCACACAGTACTGGTATAACTCAGGTGAATTATGGAGTGCCCAAAACTGTGCGTGTTACTGTCCCCAAAGTTGCTTTTTCAAGAGGCAACTGGATTTTCTGGTTTTTCTTTGAAGACGTTTTGCTTCTCATCCAAGAAGCTTCTTCAGCTTCTTCAAAACCAGAAAGTCCAGTTGCTTCTTGAAAAACCATCTTTGGGACAACCATGACTTGGATGACTGACAAATTCTACGCGCATGTTACTGCATTTTGGATCAGTTGTAGGTTCTGGATGGTCTTCAAGGGCAGTCCCATGGAGGATGAGTCCCAGTAATCCAATGGGAACACATTTCACCTTAATCCAGAGGCAATCCAACCTTTCTCTTAAGATTAATCAACTAACTTGTCTGGCAATATTTAGTCATAATGCCTCCCTGGCTAGGTATACTCCCCTTAAAGGCATGAGGTGGCAGCAGTTTTAATGGCTGCCCTGATAACGGGAACTGAGTATGTGCTGGAGTAGTGAAATGGTGAGCAGCATGTAGCCAGAAAAAACACCTTGAACTTTTTTTTTTTGACAACCCTGAGAAATAGAAGGAAAGAGCCCTGGCTTAAGGCAAATAGTGGCAAATAGAAAACAAAAGGAAAGAGCCCTCGCTTAAGGCAAATAGCGGCAAATAGAAAACAAGAGGAAAATACAAGGTAAATAAAAAACCGGATTATAAAAGAACTACAATGGAATTAGGGACTAAATTTCAAATAAGATATAGAAACTGGCATTAATTAGGCATTGGATAGAATGCTGGACTTGACTATATTTAAAAAGAGCTAATGGTTGAAAATTAGTATTAATAAAATTAGCATGAAATGAGAAAAAAGAACCTTGAAAAGTGGAAAGCGATGTAGAGTGCTATCTAATGGTAAAAGGCATTTTTTCCCCATGGAAAAAATCATGGTAATTTTCATGGAAAATTACCAGTCTTATAAATGTGTGACTGAGAAATGAAATGAAATAAAAGACTATAATATAACAAGAACCCCAGAAATATTTAAAAAGGAGGGGACTGCAGCGAAAGGATAAACGAAGGTAATATCTTGGGACTGTTTGGTGCTGACTGTGACAAGGATTAATAAGAGAAATTGAGACAAATGGAAGCTTTTGGCAAGGACTAAAACAAAAGACACTGATTTTTAATAAAATAAAGAATAACTCAACTGATTTTAAAAAATGGAAGAAACAAGCAAAGAATTAAAGTCAGAACTGCAAACTGTGAGATGAATGTTAAAAGAAAGAATGGGATTATTGGATATACTGGCAGAAAAATTAATGGTGATGCAGTTCGCAGAAGAACAAAAAAAACCTTGGGAGGAGGAGTTAAAGAAGAGGAAAGCAGCTTAGAAGAGCACAGAGAACAAGGGACATTGCCAAAATACATAAAAGCAACCAAAACTAAGACATTGATGATAGATGCAATAAATAAAAGAGAAAATACTCCCAAGATTAAACAAAAGAAGAAGAAACTGTACAAGAAGAAATTTCAAAAAAGAGAACAGGAAAGGGTGGCCGGGGGGGGGGGTAATTTATTGGCAGATGAAAAAGAGGAGTAAAAAGGGAAGACAGGAAAAACCTAGAAGAGGGAAAGCTGGCTAAAATTTAAAGAAATTATAAGGCCGAGAGATTTAGAGATAAGGGTTAAAGATAGTATGGGGAGGGGTAACCACATGGAAATGTATTTTAGTATTTTTTATTAGAAATGTAGATAGGGGAGATTTGAAGTTTAAACTTATTGGGAATTACCTTAAGATTATTATATAATTATATATGAGAAAAATGAAGATAGAGTGAGAGATATTAGGAGGGTTTTATTGTTATCCAATCCTTTCTTTTATATATATGTGTGTGTGTGTATGTATGTATGTATGTATGTTTTCATAGATTTTCACAGGTACAGGTATGTAGGTCTTGGCATGTTCGGATCTTTTCCCATGTAAGATTGCGAACATCTTGGCAACGTTTTGACGAGGTCCCACTCACTATCTTCAGGCTGGTGCTTTTGGCTTCATGCTTGTGCGGACAAAGCTTTGTGCTTGTGCGAGCAAAACAGACGAACACAATACAGAAGCCTGATGATGGCAGATGAGATTCTGCCGAAACGTTGCTACAACTTTAAAAGCACAACTACAATGACGTGGGAAAATACCTGAACAAAGCTGATTACCATACATGTAAGTACCCGCGAAAACTTAAGAAAATATATATATATACTTCATCAAAACGTTGCCTAAATACTATTAATGACAATTGCAAGTTTTCCCATTTCTTCAAGTTTGTAGCTATCTGTTGTTTGAGTTTAATATAATTATTCTCTT
>BHEV01101942.1:0-10055 GCA_004319985.1 Emydocephalus ijimae
ATAGAACCAGTTCTATGTCTGCTGCTCTTTAGAGCTACCGGTTCTACAGAGGTGGACAGAACCGGTAGAAACCCACCCCTGGGCTTAAATATCTTAATCAATTGTTAGTGATTCATTGACAAAAAGTACCTGTAATTTGTGGAGCAGAATATGAATAATTTAACACTTTTTAAAAAAGTTATTATTGTATTGTGATTTACTAAATGATTCATGAAGTATTTAATACATTTAAACAATTTTTACACTTGCCTAATTAAACTTCACTTATGCACTGCATTTATTAAAACTTAGGTTAGTAATCAATAATTATTCAATTAGATTTCACCAAGATTGCATATAAAAGTGGAATGTCAGATAAACTAATGCACTTTTAGAAAGCAAGTAGCTTTCATCCCATCCACTAAAATATTTTTCTTGTTTGTTGTTCTTCGAAGAAGAAATTTCTTTAACTTCCACTCATTCTTTTGTTGTTGTAAACCATCCTAGGAGCACTGAGTTTCTAAGTTCCAAATGTCTTTCATTTCTTCTGGATCTCAATCATTAAATGAAATTTAATTTTAAATAAATATAATTAGGATTGAATACAGATCCTTTTCTTTTGTTAAGATGTTTCTTGAGCTGACTTTTGCTTAGAAGGCTCTCATTGTTAGAAAAGCTGATCCCAATTCCCTTTCCCTTCATAACTTCCACTTCTTATTTGCATTTGTTGTTATGGGTCTTTCCATCTTCTGGATCAGATTTTCATGAGAAATTCCTATTTGAATGTCTCAAGAAGAATGGAATTAATTGAGATTGAATTTTTCCTCTCTGAAGCATCAAAATGCTTTTTTAGACTCCCAAGGTTTTTCTGAAGGAAAGTGCCCCATCACTGAGAGTGGGATCTTTTGTGACATAGGAGTTCTATGATTTACAAACTCTTACTCATAATATACATACTAACAATCAAACCCTTAATTTGAAATAGACATAGAATAACAGAGTTGGAAGGGACCTTGGAGGTCATCTAGTCCAACCCTCTGCTTGAGCAGGAGAGTCTATCCCAAATATTTTTTAAAGTATTTTTTTAGTATTTATTTTGATTTGTCAATCGCTTACAAGACAATAGTTTTGAATACGTGAGGTAGATACTTATAAGAAAAATAAAAAAAACAATAGGACAGGGATGGTAGGCACGTTGGTGCGCTTGTGCATGCCCCCTACAGACCTCTTAGGAAAGGAGTAAGGTCAATAGTAGACAGTCTCAGGTTAAAGTTTTTGGGGTTTGAGGAAGAAACCACAGAGTCAGGTAGAGTATTCCAGACATTGACCACTCTGTTGCTGAAATCGTATATCCTGCAATCAAGTTTGGTGCAGTTTACCTTGAGTTTGTATCTATTGTGTGTTCTTGTATTGTTATGGTTGAAGCTGAAGTATTCATTGACTGGTAGGACATTGTGATATATGATTTTATATACTATACTTAGATAAGACCAGAGGCGGCGTAGTTCTAGGTTTCCTAGGTCTAGAGTTTCAAGTCTGGTGGCATAAGGTATTTTGCAACGAGTAGAGGAGTGGAAAACTCTTCTTGTGAAATATTTCTGGACTTTCTTAACTGTGGTAATATCAGATACATGATATGGGTTCCAGACTGATGAGCTGTATTCAAGTATAGGTCCAGCAAATGTTTTGTATGCTCTAGTTAGTAGTGTGATATTACCAGAGAAGAAGCTACGTAGGATTAGATTAACAACTCTTAATGTCTTTTTGGCTGTGTAGTTACAGTGGGCTCTAGCACTTAGATCATTTGAGATGAGTACTCCAAGGTCCTTGACAAAGTTTGGATCATCAACAGGGTCTTGACTATTCAGCCTGTATTTTATTTTCTGATTTTTTCTGCCAATATGTAAGACAGAGCATTTATTTGTTGAGATTTGAAGTTACCATTTGATTGACGATTCTGATACATAGTCAAGGTATTTTTGAAGGGTAGCAGTATTGTCTGTGGTGTTGAATAGCTTTACATCATCATTAGCCTCTACCTAGGATTGAACTCACAGCCTCCTGATTGTGAGGAGGGAGCTCCATCCCAGGCCACCGGAATCCTTCTTTGTTTCTAGCTGTTAAACAATAACTGATAAATGAAAGTTGGTATCTTTATCCTTCTATCTATCCAATAAATCTAGTTCAAGTTCCATAACTGATTTCTGTAATATCCAATGTTAGGACAAGGGTGAAAGTACTACAAAGAGAAATCCAAACTTAAAATAAGGGGGATTTTCCTAATTATGATAGTTCTTAAACAGTGGAACAGCTTGTCTCCTGGAGTTGTTGGTGCACCATCATGGAAGAGTTTCAGACAAAGGATGAATAACCATTTATCTGCGATGTGCAGATTGAGCCTGAGCAAGGGGCCAAATGCATCATAAGTCAAGAGTTATTATCTCACATGGCCACAAGAGATCTAAGTGCAACTCATCTTGAATTCCTTTTTTATCTCCCGCTCATCTCCATTAACCGCCAATTGGTCAGATTCTTGTAGAGAACTGAAGCTTGCAATACATTTTATACTCATTTGAACAGCCTGAATCTCCTGACTTCCCTGGTACTTGACAGGATGCACTGAAGATTTATGGTCCGGACAGGAAATGTATTTATTGCTTTTTTAATTTATATGGTCACCCAGCTCAAAAAAATGTGTTCTTGGATGGTGTACAATCAACAAACAAGTAAACAATAACAACCAGTTCAGTTTTTTTAAAAAAATAGTTGTTTGGAAATCCAAATGTATATTATTCCTCCTCCAGGCTGGAACCTCAATGAATTTGACTGCAATGCTCAAATGATGGCACCAGGTTTATGAAGTCTTTTGAAAGACAAGTGGGGTTGGGGCCAAACATATGAAGGAATGAGGGAAGAAAGATCATTCCAGGTCACAGACACTGCAGTGGAACAAAGGCTGCCTTCCGGTTCCCACCAGATTATGTTGTTTCAAGGAAGGGATCTGAAGCAGGTCTACCCTACGAAAGCATGTGGAACTGGCTCATACTATTGAGGACAGGCAGATCTACAAAGTTGAATTACAAGATCTCTAATATCCCCTCCAATCTTATCATTCAATAAATTCAGCTGCCCACTCCCACACCAGGTTGTTTTTTCCCCCTACATTTCATGCTCTAGCTTATAGTTCGATATTTCTTGATGCTTTCCCATCTCAGTATTAACCAGATCCAACTTTGCTCAGCATTTCAAGTTTTGTCCTGCTATTTGCTGTGACTTTATCAAAAACAGAATGAATCTATTAACTAGGACCAAGTTTGCTGCAATTGTAAATACATAAATTGCAAAGTGAGTATCTAGAATGTGTTTCTTCACCCCTAAATAATAGTAAAGGCTGCATAGGATTTCTGTTTGAACTGTGGCTATAGTGAGCTGTAAAATAGTTTAACTGTTTTATTCCTCAGCATTTGTCTGAAGAAAATCCTTCCTCACCAACTATTAGCCTTGAAATTTCAGAGGGAGAGATACCTCCCACTGATGCCTCCGGATTTTTTAAAAAAACACGCCATAATTATTTCTAATGTACTTTGTGTTATGTCTTCATTTGCCTTTAACAAACAAACATATTGGCTATAACACAAAGGATTGATTCAGACAAGAAACACCAGGAAGCACAAGTTGCAGCTTCAAAGAAAGACAGACAGACAAACTCAGTTTTTGCCTTAAGGAACTTGAATATCTAGCTATCTAGTAACAGAGATTTGTTTGAGGATTACTTCAGGACAATTGGCTGTGCTCACTTCCTGGGTACGATTCCCAAGGTTAAACAAACTGGATTATTTTGCAAACTGACAGTTTCATAGCTCTGTTCCATTGAAGGTTCATAGACAATAGTTTTTTTCTATTATGATTTATTCCTGAAAGATCTAGACTTTTCAAACTAACCTTTATCCTAAATTAAAGATTGTTCAAGGAACAGTAAAGCAGATTGTGACACAAAATGCTTTTATTTATGTGAAGCTGATTGGGTTACATGATGAAACTATCAGCTTTTCTGCAATTACCTACTTAACGGGTGTATTCTAGGAGAAAACTGGAGTGCACATGTGGTGGCATAGTATAGCTGGCCTCAGCTGGCATCACAGTGGTCACATAGATGCTATTTTAAGAGATACAATACCTCTGAGGCATGATAGAATATAGAGGAAAAAAGGAAATTTAAAGCAGAGCTGATCTAACTAGAGTGGAAAAGCAAAATGGAACCTAAAACTGATGATAATAAGCTGCCCGGATTCCTATGGGGTCCTCTCTGAGTTTAATTGTTTTCTTGCAGACATTTCATTACCCAACTCTGTAATATCATCCACACTAAAAGGGAGTCAGGTGCCTGTATATTAACTATATTAACTTTAATTTGCTAGGTTTACTTCATGAGTAATTTTATTCTTAAACAAACATCTTAGTTTTTCTTATGCATCCTCATAACTCGGTATTATTACTATGCTATCCCAAGAGACAGAGGGAAAATGAAGTTCCCGAATCTCCTATTTGTGCTTCCCTGAATTCATTTATCTACAACTGAAAATTGTTGGCATGGTTTCTTTCATTTTGTTGCAGGAAACATGCAAAACTGCAATGTAAGACTTAACACAGGTTTAGCATTCTGAAATTCTTCCCCATCTACTCTGTAAAGCAAGGAAAAGCCAAAAAATCAGATTCTTCTCATATACAGTATTTAATACTACTGTATACATCATATATCTCATTGTTCTATCCAGGTGACACTTTCCTTCCCAAAAGAATATTAATTTCCATCCCAAGGTGATATGTTGTACCGAGTCTTTCTCAGAATCTCAATAATTTCATAAGGAGAAAATGTGGTCTATGTAATTGATATCTTGAATTAGGAAATCCATAATCATGAAAAAAAGAATTATTGCTTTTATTAATATGTTGGAATACAAATGCTGATTTTTTACTTTGCTGAGCTTCCTATTATCAAATGGCTTTTTGGTACCAAGTCTGAAGCATAATTTTCTATCAAGCCTGGATGAACTGCATTTAAAATATAATTGCATCATAAAAGTGTCCCATTTTCGAGCATATTTTCTTATAATATGCCTCTGTTGGAGGTCAGGTTATTAACCATGGATGCATTGCCCTCTAGTGTCAGTTTAGCATGTGATGAAAACATTTAGAAAAGAGCTTTTCAATATTTTGTCTGCATGCCCTTAGCATGCAGGAGTGGCATTGGTCAACTACTTCATCAAGTGCTATTATTTTAAGAATGAATTGTCCATGTTCAGGTTTGTCTGAAGTTATGTCTTAAAATTGTATGTCAATTTATATCTGCTTTCAATTTGTTTGCAAGTTTAAAAAGTCAGGAACAGAGATTTTGCATTTCTTTCAAGAAATGAAATACATTTTCCTTTTTTTAAGATTAGACACATAACTTGTTTGTGGGTTTCACAGGGCTTTTGTTTGTTTATTTTTTTGGATTGGACTGTTTTTTCAATTCCCGTTTATGTTTAATTCATACATTGTACACCATTTATATTGTAATCTTTTTAACAGTAAAAGAGATGTGCAAGTTCAATATGGAAATAGAGGTAGTCCTCAACCTACAATAGCAATTGAGCCCAACATTTATGTTGCTAAGTAAGAAATTTGTTACATGAGTTTTGCTTTATTTTACAACTTTTCTCAGCACATTTGTTAAGTGAATCACTGGAGTTCTTAAATTAGAAACATGATAGTTAAGTGACTGGTCTTCCCACTGACTTTGCTTGTCAGAAGGTTGCAAAAGAATAATCACATGACTCTGGGATGCTGCAACTGTCATAAATGTGAGTCAGTTGTCAACCACCCAAATGTAAATTGCATGACTATAGAGATGCCGCAGCAGTCATAAATGTGAAAAACAGTAATAAGTAATTTTTTTCAGGGTTGTTGTAACTTTGAACAGTCACAAAGTGAACCATTGTAAGTTGAGGACTACCTGTACTCAACTACTAAAAATACTTCATATTCTTTTCCTTGCCCAATTTAATTTTTTACCAATGTAACACAGAAAATTGTCTTGTGCTGAGTCAAACCATTAGTCTGTCCAGTTTACTGTTAGGAAAGACATAACTGGGATATTTTCCAACCCTATCTTTTGAACAACGTTAAATATAAAGACGATCAAACTAATGACAAGACGTAGAACAACCAATCTTAGAATTGATAATGAAGTTATTGAAGTGGTGGACAAGCCACAACTTGGGATCAAACATCAACAAAAATTAAGAGGCATGCATAAGTGCACCATCGTGCCTCCAGTCCCTGTCCTATTGTCCCCATTTAATCATATCTATTTTCTGTATTCTTACTCATGTTTATACTTATACCTATTATTTGTAAGCGATTGATAAATCAAATCAAATAAATAAATAAATAAAAAAAGAACAAGCAGTCAAGAAATAATCCACAGACTAGCACTTGGTAGAGCGGCCAGGAAGACCTTGGCAAAATTTATACTTGCAAAGATCAGTATTGATATTCCTTGGGATACTCTATGGAAGTGAAAGCTGGACTTTTAAAAAGCAGGATAGAAAGAACATTGATGTCTTTGAGCTTTGGAGTCAGAAAAGACTCCTGAAAATACTGTGGACAGCCAAGAAAACAAACCAGAGATCATCAAACAAATCAACCCAAGGTTTTCACTTAGGCATAAATGACCAGGTTCAATTTATCCTATTTCGGACACATGATGCAAAGACCTGGCCCTCTGGAAAGGGCTCCAGTGCTGGAAAAAGCAGAAAGAAAGAGAAGACAAGGGTAACCAATAGCAAGGCACATGATCTCAGTTATAGCAACGATGAGTTCACCATTAGAAGACTTGAAAGAATGGGTGAGGGCTAAATCATCATGAATTCCATCCATCTTCCCCTAATATATATTCAGCATACAGGTTGAATAAGGAGAGAGGATGCCATCTTGTTGAACTTCTTTGCTCAACTGGAGCCATTTCTGCTTTGCAAAGTTCTCTCCATCCAGTGGCAATGAAGGATATTATACAATAGGTTACACACTTTGTTAAGCTCCCTTTTAAAATATTGGAATTCCAAGAATTGACCACCATGCCATTATTCAGAGTTGCGAGCATAGCTTGGTTAGTGTTGTGGACTAAGCCAACGCATCAGTAACAACCCTAAATAGCTTTACTTTGCAGCAGGCTCATAATCCTGCACTTCTCATTGGCCCGCGAATAGCGAGTCGTGATTGGTCGTTTCTGGCCAGTCTGATTGGCTGTTAACGGGCCTCTCTGATTGGACACTTGTGAGAGTGGTAAACTCAAATCATTGGTTGTTTTGACAGCAGCCAGCTCTATAAAAGAGCTGCTGCTGCCCAAGTATTTGCTCTGTTCTTTTATTCACAATAAAGAGTTGAAGTCGCCCTTGCGCCCATGCTCAGGACTTAACACCGGTGACGAGGATGGGATGCGGAGACGATAGAGCTGACTAAGTACTCATCAAACAAGACAGAGCACGTGGCTGAAGAGCGCACGCAACAAACGGCAAAATGACCAGCGGCGCCATACCACCCGCTCCATTTGACCAAGCAACCGAAGACTGGGACTCGTATATAGATCGTTTCCAGATGTTCCTAGAGACCAACAATTTAAAAGATGCTACGCCTGGCAAGAAACGAGTGGTGTTCCTCACTGTGGCCCCGCTGTTTTCAAAATGGCTAAAGCACTTGCCAAACCAGGAGAAGTGAAGACCATGGATTGGGATAACCTCGCACCGATAACCTTGCACCGATCCTCCAGGCCCATTACGCACCCACAGTACCTACACTGATACAAAGACACGAGTTTTACCAGAGGGACCAACGGAAGAACGAGAGCATTGGGGACTTCGTAGCCGACCTCCGGAACCTAGGAGGCCTTTGTGGTTTTGCAAACCTCGAGGAAGCCCTGAGAGACCGCATAGTTCTGGGATTAGATGACCCCACGGTACAGAGTAAACTCATGGCGAAAGGAGACATCAGCCTTGCAGATGTCATCGCCAACGCTACTGCCGCAGAAGCAACCAGGTAGTCAGCCGCTCGAATGCGCCGAGTGAATGCACCGCATCACCAACTCGCAAACGATAGCCCGCTCGCCGCTGAGAAGCACACTATTACAGCCCACCACGAAGACCTTGAGTCATCCTCAGACAGTGAGGAAGAGGAGGTCAACCGGCTCCGCTCGGAACGAGAGCAAAGGAACCAGAGACTTCCACACCAATGTGCTGGTTGCGGGGCAAATCACCCACGATCAGAGTGCAAATTCCTCGACGCACTCTGCCATTCCTGCGGGAAAAAAGGCCACATCGCGAAGGTCTGTAGAAGCAAGCGAGAGTCCAGTCCAAGCCAAAGGGAGAATAACCTCCGTCGGGAGACAGGCAAACCACCTGGGAATCGGGACCACCTGAACCACCAATGAAACAACCACTACTATGACAGAAATTGAGCACCTGCCTCTTCAACGAGATGAGAAGAGGTGCACCAAACCATTATTATCGGCCACGCTTCGTCGCTAGATGCAAGAAAGATCCGCGTAAGGGTCACTATTGAGAATCGACCGTGCGTGATGGAAGTCGATTCGGGGTCATCCTTATTGATGGTCTCCTGGAAAACCCTCAAACAGCTGATCCCTGCCATCTGCCACTAGGACCTCAGCACTCAACGAATCATCCTAAAAGACTACCAGGGAAACAGAATTCCAGTTGTCGGTTCCAGCCACGTTCAAGTATCCTTTAAGGACCGCACCGCGACGCTTCCCCTGACTGTCGTCGATCATGACCGGCCCAGTTTGTTAGGGTTACAGTGGTTCGCTCCACTCGGGATTGAACTAGCTGGCATACACCAAACCAGAAGCGACGACTGGGAAGAGGCACTCATCCAGGAATTCCAGGACGTGTTCACAGGAACATTAGGCAAGTACAAGGGGACCCTTATATCATTTAATCTCAGCCCCAATGTAGCTCCCATTCGGCTTAAGCCTCGTCGGGTGCCTTTTGCCCTCAAGCCGAAGATCGATGAGCAGCTAGATAAACTGATAGCCCAGGGAGTATTGGAACCGATTGACCATGCCCACTGGGAAACTCCAATAGTAACGCCCATGAAGCCAGATGGCTCATAAAGAATTTGTGGGGATTACCGGGCCACCCTAAATCATGCTCTTCAACAGAGTGCTTACCCAGTACCGGTGGTCTAACACCTTCTTCACTCCCTGGGTGGCGGAAAAATATTTGCAAAATTGGACTTAGCTCAGGCGTACCAGCGACAACTGCAGAAGCCCAGACAATAGTTACACATAGAGGCGCCTTCAAGTGCAATAGACTCCAATTCAGAGTAAGCGTGGTGCCTGGCATTTTCCAAAGTTTGATGGAGAGACTATTACAAGGCATAAAAGGCGTCGTGCCTTATTTTGACGACGTCTTAATAGCTGCCCCCACTAAAGAGTTATTAGTACAACGACTCAGAAAGGTTCTTCAGAAATTTAAAGACGCTGGCCTGAAAGTAAAAAGGGACAAGTGTCAACTTTGTACGGAGAGAGTGGAGTTCCTGGGATACCTTCTCGACAGACAGGGAATCCACCCCACTCAAAAAAACCTAACCGCAATCAAAAATGCCCCGAGACCTAAGAATAAGACAGACCACAAGCCGCTACTTGGTATTTTGGCGGGAAACAAACCAACTCGCCATATCTTATCACCAAGAATGACACATTGGTCAGAATGTTTAGCCGTCTACGATTACCGATTGCAACACTGCCCAGGGAAAGCCATTCTCCACGCTGACGCCTTGAGCCGTTCTCCACTACCAGATGTCATAGAGGACCCAGCTCCAACCTTAGCCGTATTGCAAATTGAAACCCTTAAATCGCCGCCGCTGACCTCTCGAGACATCGCCTTAGAAACTAAAAAGGACCCTTTTTTGGCATGAGTCCTCAGCTAGGTGGAACGGGATTGGCTGGACAGCACACCCAACGACACTTTCAAGCCATTCAGAAATCGACAGACAGAACTATTCTCCCAAAAGGGCTGCAT
>BHEV01101945.1:0-19654 GCA_004319985.1 Emydocephalus ijimae
CTCCCTCCCTCCCTCCCTTCCTTCCTCCCTCCCATCCTTCCTCCCTTCCTTCCTGTTCTCTCTCCTATTCTCCTTCCTTCCTTCCCATTCTCTCCTATTCTCCCTTCCTTCCTTCCTTCTTTCCCATTCTCTCTCTTATTCTCCTTCCCTCCCTCCTTTCCTTTCTTTTTTCTCTCTTTCCTTTTTTTCCTATTCAGACAATGCATCCGCTCAACAATCTCTGTATTCATTTCATGGCCACAGTGATTCATTTAATGACCACAGCAAAAAAAGACCGTAAAATCAGTGTTCATGTGGGGAATCTGCTTAGCAAATACCATAACTTACGACCATAAATTTTGGGCTCAATTATGGTCATAACTTGACAACTATCTGCTGCTGGCTGGGGAATTCTGGGAGTTGAAGTCCACAAGTCTTAAAGTTGCCAAGGTTAGAGACCCCTGGTCTTAGTTCATCCTTGGTCTTGAGGGGTCATTGGCCTGGAGCCCAGATTGTCCTGGCAACCACCCAGAGGTTTTATGCCCCTGGTGGAGACTGAGGGAGAGCAGGAACAGCCGACAGGGAGTGGAAGTGTGGCTCCGGAGGTTGTGGAAGAGGCTGGAGAAGGGCAGAGGCTGGCTGGGTAGTCAGAGGAGGACCCAGGCCCATCCGCTCTCCATCCTTGGGCACGCAGGGAGGAGTGGATAAGGGAGAGACATGGTCTACTGGAGAGGAGAGGGCCTTGATCCCCTTCATGGGCTGCAGCTGTGACAACTGAATAAGAGGACGGACATGCATATGGGCCAGTGCTGGAAACAAAGTATGGAAATATCTCTAGTTTATGGTTCCTATCTGAGTTTGGTGTCCTTTCCAGTGTGTGTTCTGATATCTGTGGACATCTTCAAGCCTTTATCTTGCCTGGTTTGTGTTGTTTTTTACTCTTTATAATTTAAATGGCATTTTCCTCCTTCTTGTAACTGCTTGTGGGGGAGTTTTTTGTCTCCAGTCAAGAAAATATGGAGCTTGGAAGCCAAGTGAAGGAATAAAAGGGGCTTCACCTGTTTTTTTTTTTTTTTGTGACTGTGTTTATTTTGTATCCCACCCTGGGTCATCGCACAGAGATCTTCTCTAGGTAGATCCAGATCTTTCTCTTGTCCTCCACGCCGACATCTTCCAATTCTGTCTCTCTCTCCAGCTGGCGACGACTCCGGTTTTCTCAGCTTCCTCAAAGGAGATTTGCTAATCCTGGACCAAGGCACGGGGGAAAACGTAATGAATTCCGGCTGGGCCAACGGAGTCAATGAACGGACCAAGCAGAAGGGAGACTTTCCAACCGATTTGGTCTACGTCCTGCCCACCATGACCACGCCTCCTCCGGACATCGTGGTAAACCTCCCAATACAAGCGCCGATTGCTTAAACAGAGAAAAATAGGAGTTTTCTGGGGAAAGATGTCCATAGTCACTTGATTGAGCTGGGAGGCCATTGAAATTGAATGAATGAATGAATGAATGAATGAATGAATGAATGAATGAACGGATTTCTATTTTCCTGAAACTGGTCTGGGGGAGTCCTTGGTGCTTTCTGAGCGTGGCTGTTTTCTTGCAGACGTTCCATTACCCATCTAGGGAACATTGTCAGTGCCAGAAGGGAGGGGAGTTTGCAGAGAGGAAGAGGAGGAGGGCTGACATAGAAGAAGAAGGACTGTGGGGTCCTCAGTGCTCTCTGAACTTGGTGGTTTTCATCCAGACATTTCACGACCCAATTAGTTAACATCATCAGTGCTGGAAGGGAAGGGGTTTGCAGAGGGGCGGAGGAGAAGTGTAAGGTCCTTGGTGTTCTCTGAGCTTGGTTGTTTTCTTGTAGATATTTCGTGACCCAACTAGATAGCATCATCAGTGCTGGAAGGAAGGTGTGGGGGGTTGTACCTTATTTATATACAGTAGCCTGGCTGGACAGCATTGATGGCATCGTTTTGTTTTTTTTCCATCCTTCATTAGGATCTTGATTTCTACTCTGCTCAGTACCAATAGAAGAGAATATTTGAATATTTTCAACAGGGTTGAACTGTGGGGTCCTTGGTGCTCTTGGAGCTTGATGGTTTTCTTGCAGACATTTCATGACCCAACTAGGGAACCTCATCAGTGGGAGAAGGAGGAGGAGGAGGAGGGGGAGAGGAGGAGGAAGAGGAGGACCGTGGAGCACTTGGTGCTCTCTCAGCTAGGTTGTTTTCTTGCAGACATTTCATGACCCCACTAGGTAATATTATCAGTGCTAGAATGGAGTGGGGTTTGCAAAGAGAAGGAGGAGGAGGAGGAGGAGGAGGAGGAGGAGGAGGAGGAGGAGGAGGAGGAGGAGGAGGAGGNAAAAGGAGTGAGGATTGTGAAGTGAGAAACAGAAGAGGAGGAGGAGGGAAGGAGGAGGAGGAAGAAGAGGAGGAGAAGGAGGAAAAGGAGGAGGAGGAGGAGGAGGAGGGGGAGGAGGAGGAGAAGGACAACTACTGTGGGGTCCTTGGTGGTCTCTGAGCTTGGCTGTTTTCTTGCAGACATTTCATTACCCAACTAGGTAGCATCATCAGTGCTAAAAAGGAGTGAGGATTGTGAAGTGAGAAACAGAAGAGGAGGAGGAGGGAAGGAGGAGGAGGAAGAAGAGGAGGAGGAGGAAAAGGAGGAGGAGGAGGTGGAGGAAGAAAATGACTGTGAGAGTCTTTGGTGCTCTCTGAGCTTGGTAGTTTTCTTACAGATGTTTCATTACCCAACTAGGTAACATCATCAGTGCTAGAAGGGAGAGGGGTTTGCAGAGAGGAGGAGGAGGAGGAGGAGGAAGTCAGATTCACTTAATGACCGGGTGACTAATTTAACCACATGCAGTGACTCGCTTTAACAACCGTGCAAAAAATATTGATGCAGTTTGCCGGGGGTGGGGCGGATGTTGGAGAAAGTGGGAGTCACAGGACTTCCTCTGATTCGTTTTCAGTCCATTTTTATTTGCAATATCTCTCTGGGACCTTCTCTGCTCTCCCCTCCATCCCACTCCAGGCTTTGGTTACCATGACTCCAAATCAGAGGCAAGAAGTCATCAGGACATCCCAGCTGGTGATGAGCGACAGCGAAGAAAGGCTCAAGCCATACACGCTGGAAGAATTCTCCTACGATTATTTTAGGTAAAGCCGTCAAAATTGAGCTGAATATCAGGCGGGAAGAACTTGGGTGAGTTCACAGCACTGAAGAGTTGATCCTTACTATCTATGCAGGTGGTCCTCGACTTACGACCACATTTTGAGCTCAAATTAAATAACACGTTTGAGACCACCTTCCAGTTCAGCCTCCTCGTCTCCTATATTGGATACCCTTGTCAGTTTTCATCTGGCGTTGTCTTTTTGTGATGACCTAGCAGTGTACCTGTGTTTCGCTTACGAAACTATTTGGTCGGGCTTAGTTTTTGGGGAGGAAAAGTAAGAGGGAAAAATTCTGCCTCTGCCTCTACCAGTATCCACTGTATTCATCCGGCTAGCGTCCTGTCAGTGTGTGAGAGAGTGGAGGGATGTTTGGAAAATGAAACAGTATTTGCTGTGCGAGCAAGGAGACAACAAGGAGCCTGGGCGTGGCTTACCTCAACTGTTCTGTACTAAAGCTGCTTGGTGCTCTGAAACAGAAACTCCTCTCCTCTGCTTGTGTTTTGCATTAGGAGCAGATTTCTTTCCAGGTGGGGAGGGGGAGTAGAACTCCTTAGCATCAGAGCATGATGATGATAATAATAATAATAATAATAATAATAATATAGGAAATGCTAATGCTCTGATGGTCATTTGGAAAAACCCTTTCTTAGTCAGTACCCAGAAGCCAAGAGGAACCTACATGCCAAATGTCAAGTTTGTAGTCTTTATGGTTCTGGAGATTTTGTGATGATGTGTGAGGGATATTTCGCTTTTATAAATATAGATTGGCTTCTGTTTGAAACCAACTTATAGGGTTGTCTATCTACCCATCCAACCATAGTTTGAACTGGGAAACTATGACCATCCTAAACCAAGCCGAGTCGAAAATCATGGCTTGATTATGAGAAAACCCATGATGGGTGTCCATTTCAAAGGTTAAGCAAACCAATGCTTTCCATCTGTTGCATTCCTCTTTTGTCCATCCCTTTCTTTATTCTTTGATTTCTTTAGATTTTAAACCTGTCACATTTTTTAATGAGTCTCTTTCGCTCTGTCTGCATCAGCTCCTGGGTTTTTAATTTGGCTGGACATTTAATTTCCAGTCTGAAGTTTCCCACCCTCTGAGGAGTCAGACAAATCATACCACCAATTAAAGAGAAATACTAAAAGTCGCCATCAGTCAATTGCAGAAAGCAGTTTGATTTGGAGCAGGCATATCTCCGCGGATTTGAACTCTAGACCCGATCTAACAAAATGAAATTCAAGATAAAGAAAAGTAAGGTTTTCTTCCCTCTTAGGCAAGAAAAACCAAATGTGCAGGTACAGATTTGCTGACACCTGGCTCAATAGCAGTAACTGGGAGACGGATCTCAAAGTCTTAGTGGTCAGTGACTTAAATATGAGCCAGCAGTGTGCAGCAGCATGCAAAAAGCTAATACAACCCTAGGTTGCATCAACACAGAGATAGAATCAAGATCCCATAAAGTGTTAATACCATTTATCAGGCCTTGATAAGGCCACCCTTGGAATACTGCATCCAGTTTTGGTTGTCACGGGGTAAAAAATGATGTTGAGACTCTGGAAAGAGTACAGAAGAGCAACAGAGAGGATTAGGAGGATGGAGGCTAAAATATATCAAGAACAGTTGCTGGAATTTGGGTATGTCTAGTTTAATGAAAAGAAGGGCCCGGGGTGACATGATAGCACTCTTCCAATATCCGAGGGGCTGCCCCATAGAAGAGAGGGAGTCAAGGTATTCTCCAAAACACCTGAAGACAGGAGAAGAAGCAACGGACGGAAACTAACCAAGGGGAGAAGCAACTGGAACTCAGGAGGGATTTCCTAACATTGACAACATCTTGTGACTTTAACACCATCAAACGTCCACATCTGGCTATCCAAGGTCCAAGAGATGAACAAAAATGCCAAATCCAGTCTGAACATCTGGCTGACTGCAACAAGCCATAATTAGAAGGAAATGTATATTTTATTTTTAGAATAGAATACAGTAACAGAGTTGGAAGGAACCTTGGAGATCTTCTAGTCCAACCCCCTGCTTCAGCAGGAAACCCTACACCACTTCAGACAAACGGTTGTCCAAGCTCTTCTTTGGTGTTGGCGCATTTACAGTTTCTGGTGGCAAGCTGTTCCACTGGTTAATTGTCCTCACTGTCAGGAAGTTTCTTCTTAGTCCCAGGTTGCTTCTGTCCTTGGCTAGTTTCCATGCATTGCTTCTTGTCCTGCCCTCAGGGGCTTTGGAGAATAGATTGAACTCCCTCTCTTCTTTGGGGCAGCCCCTGAGATATTGGAGCCCTGCTATCATGTCTCCCCTAGTCCTTCTTTTCATTAGATTAGATATACTCAGTTTCAGCAACCCTTCTTTATATGTTTTATATATGTACTTAGTCAAAGTACCCAATCCTAGGACCGACGCATAGACGTAAACATAGGTGCATTATGCCATTTTCCCAAGCCATATTGGCTGGTGAGCCAGGCCAAGATTAACAAATGACAGGTTAACAGATAATCAGAGTTGGAAGGGACCTTGTAGGTCATCTAGTCCAACCCCCTGCCCCAGCAGGAGACCCTACACCATTTTTAAAAGATGGCAGACCAGCCTCTTCTTGAAAGTCTCAACTGATGGCGCTCCCACAATTTCTGAGGGCAACTTCTGCTCCACGGGTTGATTGTTCTCCCTGTCAGAAAGTTTCTCCTTATTTCCAGGTTGAATCTCTCCTTGTTCAGTTTCCATCCATTATTCTTTGTCTGGCCTTCTGGTGCCTTGGAAAATCGCTTGACCCTCCTCCTCTCTGGGGCAGCCCCTCAAATATTGGAAGATGCTCTCCTGTCTCCCCTGGTCCTTCCCTTCCCTAGACTAGCCAGGCCCAGTTCCTGAAACCGTTCTTCATATCTTTTAGCCTCCAGTCTCCTAATCATCCTGGCTGCTCTTCTCTGCACTTTTTCTAGAGTCTCAACGTCCTTTTTGATAGTGACCCAAACTGGATGCGCTACTCTAGGTGCGGTCTTACGAAGGCTTTATAGAGTGGTATTAGCACCTCCCTTGATTGACAGCCCGTTTTCTTTGCCAGGCCTCCTCCCAAACACACCCTGAGCAGGGTGATGATCACCAAAAACCGAGGGAAAGACAAATTATGGTCCTACACCAGGGAGCCAATCAAACAGCCCCTGCTGAAGAAGGTCCTAAGCAGCGAAGAGCTATCTCAAGAAGCCTGCATGGCTTTCATTGATATCCTTCTGAATTTGGAGTCATTTCCCCCCACATGTGAAACATCCTATGGAGTCTGATGGTGGTTTCCTTGGAACATAAGTGGTGGCCTTCTGGTTGGGAGCCCAGGTCCATCTAGTCCAGAACTTGTTCTCTCGGTGGGCCACCAAACTGCCCTAGGGAGCCCGCTCATCTCCCAGTAGATGGCCTTCAGAGGCAGCCTCATTTACTGTCAAAGCCAGGGTTCTCCAGGACTTCCATGAATTTGGTTTTAGACGTTTTGGGAAGCCAGCCAGGTGGGGAGTCAGCGCCAGATCTTGAGGTAAGAGCTCACCTGGACTTCGGTTCACCTCCCTTTTCCCTTCTGGGTCTCATTTAGATTAGCTTCTCGTTGAATGGACAAGATTTCTCCAACTCTTCAGTTCACCATGGGCTTGTCATGCAAAGGATGTCCAATCTCTAGAGGGAGGGAGGGAGGGAGGGAGGGAAGGAAGGAAGGAAGGAAGGAAGGAAAGGAAGGAAGGAAAGGAAGGAAGGAAGGAAGGAAGGAAGGAAGGAAACGACAGAATGACAGGGTGGGAGAGAGGGAGAGGAGAAGGAAGGAAGGAAGGAAGGAAGGAAGGAAGGAAGGAAGGAAGGAAGGAAGGAAATGACCAAGTGGGAGGGAGGGATCCTTACCTTTAATTATATCCTTAACCGGGACACCCATCCTGAAGTACATGGGCGATTACCCCTCCAAAAGGACCCGCTCAGTGAATGAGTTAACAGATCAAATCTTTGAAGGGGCCTTGAAGGCCGAAGCTCTCCGAGACGAGATTTACTCGCAGGTCCTGAAGCAGCTGACCGACAACCACGTGAAGTAAGTGGTTTTTTTTTTTTTGCCTCTCTCTCTCCGCTGGGCTGCCTTGCTCTGATGGTGCCAACGCTTTCTCTATGAGAAGCATAACTGCCAGAATCGCACCACGGGGATGATGCTACAACGGCCGTAAGCACAAAAAAACGGTCATAGGTTGCTTTTTTCAGTGCCATTGAGAACTACCTGTATACTGAGATATCGCTAGATGCCTAGCTTGCTTTGAAGGAGTCTCTTTATCTTTGTCCAGAATATTATAGCGTGCTTTGTATTCCTTGCGGAAAAGGTACAGCGAAGAAAAAGGCTGGGAACTGCTCTGGCTCTGCACGGGACTCTTTGCGCCTAGTAACGTCCTGCTCCTTCATGTCCAGAGGTTCGTCCAGTCGCGGAAGCATCACCCGCTCGCCAACGACTGCCTGCAGAGGCTGCAGAAGGCTCTGAGGTTCGTGCCCCGCGGCCGAAAACCCCCACATTTGGGGAAGGAGGAATTGGGGGAAGCCCAGAGAATGGGATGCTGCCAGTATAATAACAATTGGTTCGGTTCAGGGGTTGCCAACCTTTTGCATCTCAGGGACCACCAAATTCATAATTTTAAATCCCATGAACCAGAGACTCTGGGAAAATCCCCCCCCTGCCAAAAAATATCTGCAGGGAAATCCCCCACCCTGTGCTCCTACCAATAGATCGTTCTTTATTTGGGATCACAGATACCATCTCCAGGGAGAAAGAGAGAGAGAGAGACTTTTGGCTTCATGCAAGGAAAACAGCAGGAGCCACAGAAGTCTTTCTTTCTCTCTCTCTCCCAAACTCTTCCAGAAATGAGTCTTTGTACAGCCTCTTGGAACAGGAGGCCTTGCAGGGTCCCAAAGACTCGTTTCTGAGTTTGGAGCAGAGAAAAGAACCACTGGGTTCAGTGATCGCGTGTTTCGCGTGAACAGCAATGCAAAAGTCCTTACCTGCTGTGTTACTTCAGGGGAGTAACACAGCTGAGAAGCAGCAATCCAATCTTCCGCGCGGATCAGCTGGGACGATAAAGGTCAGTACAGCACAGGGGCAGGCAGGGAGGCCCCACATGATTGTCAGAGTAAACTGGTCCACTCCCAGTTCTTTTTCCCAGTTCACTCCCAGATCTTCGGAGCTAGGGGCTTGCCCGAACCGATCCGAACCGGCAGAATCCCACCCCTGGGAAAGCCACTATCCGGCTGAGAATGGGAGAACCAATCCACTGAGTCAAGTCGTAGTGAGAGAAAGTTAGGTCAAGAGGCTAGGCTAGGCACTGGGTGATGGTGAGTTCTAGTTCCAGCTTAGGCTGGGTGACTTTGTACCAATCACCAGGAGACTGTCTAGTACTGCCTTAGGCATAAAACCAGCTGGGTGACTTTGGGGCAATCACTAGGAGACGGTGAATTCTAGTTCCACTTTAGGTATGAAAGCTGGTTGGGTATCTTTGGATCAATCACCAGGACCTGGTGAATTCTAGTCCCAGCTTAGGCTTGAAAGCTAGCTGGGTGAGTTTGGCCCAGTTACCAGGTGACTGTGAATTCTAGCTCTGCCTTAGGCACAAAGGTCAGCTGAGTAATTTTGGGCCAATCACTTGGAGACGGTGAATTCTTGTTCCACTTTAGGCATGAAAGCTGGTTGGGTGTCTTTGAGCCAATTGCTAGGAGACGGTGAATTCTAGTTCTGCTTTAGCCGCAAAAGCTGATTGGGTGTTTTTGGATCAATCACCGGCGAATTCTAGTTCCACCTTAGCCATGAAAGCCAGCTGGATGAGTTTGGCCCAGTCACCAGGAGACGGTGAATTCTAGTTGCGTTTTAGGCGCAAAAGCTGGTTGGGTGTCTAAAATATGAGGTACAAGGGAAAAAAGAAGAAGGCGTTCACTTCCGACTCCTTGTAGCACAAGTTAACAACAATACAACCTCCACTTTTTACTTTCAGACACTAGTATATAACTAGTCATTTCCATGACAACAAATCCATCTAATCGGCAAAACCAAAGTCTAAGTTTGATTTTTTTTCATCAAGCACCAAATCCAAAAGTGATATCCGAATGAAAAATACATAAATCTATTCTCCTCTTTGAATACAATCATCCATTTAACGGTCAACTTTTTGTCTCTTGTAGGAACGGGTCCCGAAGATACCCTCCCCATCTGGTGGAAGTGGAGGCCATTCAGCATAAAACAACGCAGATTTTCCACAAAGTCTATTTCCCAGATGACACTGATGAGGTAAAGGCAAAAAATTCTCGGCCCGGTCAGTAAGAAAAGTCAATCCCGGGTCACTTTGTGTTGTGGTTAGCCAGCAGCAGGTGCAGACAGCTGAGGGGAGCAAGGAGTCAGATGAGGGGCCAGGACCATTAGGGAGTAGACTGCTGCCTTCAGAGATTGGGGGGGCTGGAAGCAGCAATGAGGAGGTTCCCGAGGAGCCTATGCCAAGTGCACGTGTGCATAGGATCACTCATAGGAAAGAGCAGCTACAACAGCACGGGCTACTCGGGAGGTAAGGCTGCAAGTTAATGGCCCCTCCTTCAAGAAGATAAAAGGCAGCTGTGAAGCGAACCTTCTTTGCAGGAAGCAAAGACGTTTTGAAACTCCAGCCTTGTGGACATTCCAGTATCCTGAGTTTGTATTTGAAGATTCTTATTTTGCCAATTATTTCTTGTCTGTTATCTTTTGGCAAGTCTCACACAGTTTGTCAAGGCTTGTGCTAGCACAACTAATTATTTTGCAGAAGGTTTCTGCAAAAAACCTAATTATTACAAGGTTTCTGTTCTTTTTTAATTGTGTTTGATTTGTTGGAAAAGGGCGTGGGTCAGAACACTTCGGTTTAGGAAATACAGGTCGTCCTCACCTTACGACGACAACGGAGCCCCAGATTTCCATCCTTAAGTGAAACATGGGTTCAGTGAGTTTTGCCCCATTTTACAACCTCTCTGGCCCCAGTTGCTAAGTGAATCCCTGCAGTTGATAAGTTAGCAAGAAGGCTGTTAAGTGAATCCGGCTTGTCAGGAAGGGGATTCCCTCCTCAACCATCATAAATATGACTCAGTTTCCAAGCATCTGAATTTTAATCCTGTGACCCTGGGAAGCCTGCACCCAGTCGTAAGTGTGAAAAAGAGTCATAAGTCACATTTTCAGTGCCGTTGTCACTAAATAACGCTGTTGTAAGTTGAGCACTACCTATAATGTATAAATGTAAATAATCCTCAACTTATGACCTCAACTGGAGTCAGAATTTCTGTTTCTGTCAAGCAAGGCGAATATGAAACATGCCACACCCAATTTCAGGGCCTTTCTTACCAAGGTTGCTAAGCAAGTCAGTGCACTCCTTAAGTGACTCATGTGGTCATTAAGCGAATCCAGATTTCCACCCCATTGGCTTTGCTTGTCGGAAGCCAGCTGGGAAGGTGGTGAATGGTGAACACATGACTGGAGGATGTTGCATTGGTCATAAGTGTGAAGACTGGCCCTCAATAATTTATTTCAGGGCTGTCGTAACCTCAAATGGTGGCTAAACAAATGGTTGTCAGTCAAGGATCACTTTTAAACCCAACAACCGTAGCTAAATAAAAAAGACAGACTTGCAAAGCTGGTTTGAACGTTTCCTGCTATCAGGGTTAATGCATTGCCTTCGACCCGGGATGGCAAACCTATGGCACGCATGCCACAGATGGCACACAGAGTCATTAGTGTGGCACGTGAGCCGCACTACCTGCACTGCACATGGGCCTCCCAGCTGATTTTCGGCCCTCTTGAGGCCTTTTCACCCTCCCACAGGCTGGAGGGAAGCCTCTGCAGCCTTGGGAGGCCGAAACATGGGCCTTCTGGAAAGACCAGAAGTGCCGAAATGGGCCCGTTTTCAGCTTCCTGAGGGGGCAGAGGCTTCCCTCCAGCCTGTGGGAGGGCGAAAAGGCCTCAAATGGGCTGAAAATCCTCTGGGAGGTGTGCGTATGCGCAGTGCAGGTAAGGGAGTGCGGCAGGGGTAGGATTCAATTTTTTTAACAACCGGTTCTGTAGGCGTGGCTTTGTTGGTGGGCATGGCTTGGTGGTCATGCGACTGGATGGGTGTGGCTTGGTGGTCATGTGACTGGGTGGGTGTGGTCAACTCGACATCACTCACATCGAGGCACACATCTCCTCGCCTGGCCTCTCATGACTGTGGGGGATGCTGCAACAGTCGTCAGTGTGAAAAAGGGTCATAAGTCACTTTTTTCAGTGCCATTGTAACTTTGAATGGTCACTCCACACAAGCCAAGTACCAGCAAAGGAGGGGAAAAATACTCCAGAGAAGTTCCTGAGACAGGAAGTCTAGTCCTGCCAAGAATGTAATAAGGGTTAACAGAGAGGCAGTTTCTGTAAGCAACACCAGAATGTTTCCTTCCTGCCTTCCTTACAGGATTAGCCCTGTAATTTCTTCTAACAACCGGTTCTCCGAACTGCTTAGAATGTTAACAACTGATTCTAGCGAGTAGGTGCGAACTGGTAGAATCCCACCCCTGGTGTGGGGCTGTTGGGTGCACATGCACAGAAGGGGGTGCAATGCATTGTGGGTGCTGGCACTATCACACGCACTATCATGCGTGCACACTTTCAGCACACCACAGCAAAAAGTTTCACCATCACTGCCTTAGGCCATCATGGTTTATTTATTTACTATAACTTCTAACCTCTCTCAGCTGGGCCCATCCAGCCAGCTGACTTGTATTCAATTGAGCAAACCATGTTTAAACCCTAGTTTGGCCCAAGAGGTGAACTCAGCTTGTGTGAAGCCGCGATATTTCTTCTTCTTTTTCTTTTTCTCACCAGGCATTTGAAGTGGAATCAGGCACCAAAGCCAAAGATTTCTGTCAAAGCATTTCCAAACGTCTGCTTTTAAAATCACCGGAAGGATTCAGCCTTTTTATTAAGATTTCGGACAAGGTGAGTTTACAACTCGTAGCTGGCTGGATTTTATTCGGAATTATATCCTGTATTAATGGAAGCTTCCCCCAGCCGAGTCCGTTCATACTGGAACCCTAAAAACGTACAAGGAACGGTTGCAGGATTTGGGTCTGTCTAGTTAAATGAAAAGAAGGACCATGGGTGACATGATAGCAATGTTTCAAGGCCATGGTTTTCCCAGTTGCAATTTGTAATTAGTTGTAAAATCTAATTAATTGTAAATCTAATCTTACAAAGCTTCTCCCTCTGGAAATATTGGATTGCTAACTAGGGCACACAAAACCTTTGCTAGACCAATACTCGAATACAGCTCATCTGTCTGGAATCCACACTGTATATCGGACATTCATACATTTGAGCGAGTGCAGAAGTATTTCACGAGAAGAGTATGACAATCAGCTTTTGTTCCCATGGGAAGGAGAACCACCTAACCTAAACAACTCTCTCTATCTCCACTCCTCCCACCTTAGGAATGTGACAAGCCCGAAACCCTTCCACCCAAGGGTGGGATTCTACCGGTTTGCACCTATTCACTAGAACCGGTTGTTAACATTCTAAGCAGTTTGGAGAACCGGTTGTTAGAAGAAATTACTGGGCTAATCCTGTAAGGAAGGCAGGAAGGAAACATTCTGGTGTTGCTCACAGAAACGGCCTCTCCGTTAACCCTTATTACATTCTTGGCTGGACTAGACTTCCTGTCTCTGGAACTTCTCTGGAGTTTTTTTCCCCTCCTTTGCTGGTACTTTGCTTGTGTGGAGGGACCCTTCAAAGTTACAATGGCACTGAAAAAAGTGACTTATGACCCTTTTTCACACTGACGACTGTTGCAGCATCCCCCACAGTCATGAGAGGCCAGGCGAGGAGATGCGTCCCTCGGTGTGAGTGATATTGAGTTGACCACGCCCAGCCAGTCACATGACCACCGAGCCACGCCTACCAACTAAGCCACACCCACAGAACCGGTTGTTAAAAAATGTAAATCCCACCCCTGCTTCCACCCCCATAAAAGAAAAAGAAAGAAAAGGAATATATAATAAGGCTAAATAAAATGGCTACGCATATGGCAAATGAAAGGGCAGTTTCTGTTGTTTATTTCCTTCCCTTTAACACAGTCTTTCTCAATCGTGGCCCCTTTAAGGTGGGTGGACTTCAACTCCCAGAATTCCCCAGACAACACGCACATCTTAAAAGGGACCAAAGTTGAGAAATGCCGCTTGCCTTCTTCCAGGTCATCAGTGTCCCAGAAGGAGATTTCTTCTTTGACTTCGTCAGGCATCTGACCGACTGGATCAAGAAAGCGAGACCAGCAAAAGACGGTAAATTTTGGGGGGCGTTGCTCTTCTTGACATCAATACATAAATCTTTACTTCATTCTAGTTCCCTCTAGTGGCCAGGTTTCAAAATTGCAACTTGTCATGTTTTTTTTTTTAAAAGTGAATTCAAAACGAAAGCATTTTCCCATCAGAAGGATTCTTAGAATGAATTCCAGAATCTTATCTCAAAACTATCTGAATCCATCGTTCATTTGTAACCTTCTGAAATCAAAGGTTTAATTTATTTGAAACAAAACAAAACAAAACAAAAACTCCTGCTTAAGTCCTTAAACTTGTAAAAGATTGAAAAGAAACTCACTGGGTAATTTTCAGAGTTGTTGATCTGAAAGTTTCTAATATAGGTAGTCCTCGACTTAACAATAGTTCATTTAGCAACCGTTCAAAGCTACAACGGCACTAAAAAAGTGAGTTTTGACCGTTTTTCACACTTATGACCATTGCAGCAGCCCCGTGGTCACGTGATTTACATGCAGAAGCTTGACAACTGGTTCATAGTTATGACGGTCACAGCATCCCGGGGTCATGTGATCATATTTTGCGACAAGTAAAGTCAATGCAGGAAGCCAGATTCACTTAACAACTGACTCACTAATTTAACAACTGCACTGATTCCCTTAACAAATGTGGCGAGAAAAGTCATAAAATAGAGCAAAACTCACTTAACAAATTTCTCACTTAGCAAACCTAAATTCTGGGCTCAGTTGTTGTCGTACGTTGAGGACTGCCTGTATTTGAAAAGCAGTTAACAAGCAATTTCACAAAAAAAAGGTTAGAAAAGAAAGGACGGATAGTTATCAACTTACAACTGGTTGCTTAGTTCTGACCAAGGCTTCTGAGACCGTAATTACACACACGCTTCTTTCCAAAACAAGTCTTGTTTTATTGCAACGCTGGGAATTATTTTCATTCCCAGACAGTAATGAATCTCAAACAGTCCCTCGAGATAAGCACCCACCTTTCTTTCCTGTGAAGTGCTGCCAATAACAGAAGTATCCAATGAACTAGAACCAAAAACCAATCGGAGCACACAGAGCTTCAAGGATTAATCCGAACAGAACAAACGACTTTGCTTCCTGCAAAGGTTTCATCATCTTGGCTTGTCTTTTATACCTTGTGGGAGGGGCAATCACCTCCCAGCCTTACTCCTGAGTTGCCCCTTTTGCTTTAGCTGCTCTCCCCTTCTAGCAGCTCTGTGCATACGCGCACTGGGAACAGGCTCCCTTTGTTCCTCTGCCTTGCTGCTGCCAGACTCTGGAGGCTCCGGAGTCAGCACCCCACTCCCGGGTGATCCTGGCCCCATCTCTGCATCCGATGCAGGACCCTCGTCTGAGTCCTCGCCAGACTCCTGGACTGATCCCCGTTCTTCCCCACTGTCCGATTCTGGTGCCATCTGCACAGGCTGCCAGCAAATCACAACAGTGGCCATTGGCCAATTTGCTGGCTTAACCACCGCAGCATTTGCTTAGCAACCACATAGGTGCCTGAAGCCGTTGTTGAATGACCACCACGAAAAAGAAGTTCACAAAAATCAGATCATGGGTGACTCAATTTACAAACATCATCATTTATGACCCTGATGGCCAGCAGGCTCCCCTTACGGTCATAACTCTAGGACTCCTCTTTTAAACTCGTTTAAAATGTGTGGATTTCAACTCCCAGAATTCCCCAGCCAGCTCACGCACATCAGCAAGATGGCCTTCTGCAGCAGCCCCTGCAGTCTGAATTGCAGCCACAACCTCTAACGTTACTGTAGAACAGTGTTTCTCAATGTGGGCGTGTTTAAGATGAGTGGACCTATGCTGGCTAGGGAATTCTGGGAGTTGAAGTCCATGCATCTTAAACACGCCAAGATCGATAAGCACTGCCTTAAATTAACCATGGGTCATCCACACCACGCACAACCAACTTTGGACGTTGTTCCCAATTTTGCTTAGCAGGGCTTGTGCCTTCTCTCACCTATCAAGTCTTTTTCATGAAGAAGCTGTGGACAAACACCATGCCTGGGAAGGATTGCATGGCGGACTCCATTTTCCATTATTATCAGGTACGTCCCAAATCTGCAAGGGTTCACCAGCGGAAGAATGTAAGCCAGATTTGGGTGGGCAATCCTTTTTTCTATCTTCACACGGTTCCTAATCCTGAAGCAACCTGGAGAATGGTGGAGAAGGAGGGTTCACAACTGGAGGCCATCCCTGAATTGTCCTCTTTGAGTATCTTGGATGATAGCAACAGCACTTAGGTACCACTTTTGTAGTGCTTTCCAGCCCTCTCTAAGCCGTTGACAGTGCTTTCAGCCTCTTGACCTCCAACCATCTGGGTCCTCATTTTACCCACCTCGGAAGGACAGAAGGCTGAGTCAAACTTGAGCCTGGTGAGATTCGAATGGCTGAATTGCAGGCAGCCGGCAGGCAGCAGAAGTAACCTTGCAGTACCTCACTCTAAACTCTGCACCACCAAGGCTCTTGGATAGGAGCTAAGGATGGCGAGAACGTCGTCTTCTCAAATATTAGGAAAAATATTATTTTGCATGTAGGCCTTGCAGGTTCAAAGAAACGTTGTTTATGAACTTTGTTGGTTTCGTTACCCAACTGGTTAAGTAGGAGGAGGAAGAAGGGGGGAGGAGAAGGGGGTGAAGAGGAGGGGGAGGAAGAGGAAGGGAGGAAGAACAGGAGGAGGAGGAGGATTGTGGGGTCCTTGGTGCTCTCTGAACTTGGTTGATTTTTTGCAGAAGTTTCATTACCCAACTAGGTTACCAAGGGCACCACCGTTGTCGTCCTCCTCCTCCTCTTCCTCCTCCTCCTCTTCCTCCTCTTCCTCCTCCTCCTCCTCCACAAACCCCACTCCCTTCTAGCACTGATGATGTTCCCTAGTTGGGTCATGAAATGCCTGCAAAAAAACAACCCAGCTCAGAGATCACCCAGAGCAACAGCTCGGGCAGAGAACCTCCCCCCAACACACACACACAAAACACTCCCACTCACGTTGACAGGGCAGGCCACTAGTATATAAACCGAGAGCAACCCCACTCCTTCCTTCTAGCACTGATGAGATTCCCTAGTTGGCTCACGAAATGTCTCAAAGAAAAGACTCCAATTCAGAAGCCACCAAGGACCCCATGTTTCCTTCATTCTGTTTTTTTCAGAGGAGTCAGGATGTTTTTTAGTATTGATTTGATTGGTCAGTCGCTTACAAGATACAGGTATAAGAATAAACATAGTTTTGAATACATGAGATAGATACTTGTTATGTCTCACCTTTCTTCTTTCCAAAAAAGATGAAAGAGAACAAACTCACACAAACACAGGCAGGCAACCCGACTCGGACTTTACAGAGTTAATCCTTTATACTGATAATGTCCTTGGCATTCCACACACTCCGCCTGCCAAGTCCAAAAAGATAACAAGAAAAAACTACTCACTGAAGATTCCAAAGCAGAGCACAAAAAAACAGTCACAACGAAACCTGGAAGAGAAGTAAACTTTATCCCGTACAAAGTTTCCGGAGAAAACGCACCCCCTTTTATCCCCTGTGAGGTGTGGCTCAGTGACTCAGCTCACTCTCTGATCCTCCTACGTTGCTGCTCACATTTCTCCCTACGACACTGCCTAGGATCAAGCCAACATTCATCCACTTGACTCCCTGTCAGGGGCTGCTACGATATGCCCTCCTCCTCCTGATTAATCTCAGGCTGTTCCTCTCGGTTGTCTGATGAAACCTGAGGCATTATCAGGGAGGAAGGCGTTGCCAGAGAGGAAGATCCTGGGGAGGAAGGCATTCCCAGTTCCTCCTCCTCATCTTCCGGGTCCTCTTCCTCTAACAGCACAGGCTTGGGAATCGGAGCCACAACAGATACTTATAAGAAAAACAAAAACAAAACAATAGGACAGGGACGGTAGGCACGATTGGTGCGCTTATTGTTGTCTCATCCATATCTGATTTCCTTTTTGTGGCACAGGAGTTACCAAAATATCTTCGGGGCTACCACAAATGCACCCGGGAAGAAGTCCTACAGCTTGGAGCTCTGATCTACAGGGTGAAATTTGAAGACGACAAATCCTGTTTTCCTAACATTCCAAACCTTCTCAAGGACTTGGTGCCTGAGCCATTGATTCGACAGCTGTCACCGGACGACTGGAAAAGAGTAAGTTTGCTCCACAAATTGTCCACTTCCATCTCTGTCTTATCTGTCTCCAGGTAGTCCTCGACTTACAGCACTTCATTTAGGGGCCACTTGAAGTTGAAAATGGCACTGGAAAAAAGTGTGTTTTTTCACGCTTAACGGCCATTTCACCATCCCTGTGCTCATGTGATCAAAAACCTGGAATTTTTCCTCCTAGGAATAATAACAGAAAGATAGAGGAAGGATTTTATTTATTTAATAGTGCATGTATTGAGGGCGGCTAGAATAATATATGCACAATACTGGAAAAATGAAAACATACCACCAGAAACAAGAGATAATAAGGAAAATTATGGCCTGTGAAGAATTAGATAGGTTAATCCTAGAATTTAAAAAAAAAAAAACAAGAGGGAATCTGATTGCTATGAAACGTGGAATAGATTCTATCAGTGGTTGCATAGAAGAAGGCAAGGTCGGAACATAAGTAGCTACAATGATTAGAATAATCAGTAAATAATACATCAAACAAGAAGATTTTAAATGATGAAGTCAAATGTATATGTGTATAACAATTGTAATGCCAGATTACACGGCTGCACCGTGTTGTATTCTTATAATTAAAATAAAAAATAGATATTAAATAAAATTTAGATTAGCATAAGCGTCAAAACCAGATGAGCTAGATGTGCGAGGCCAGTTCATACATTCAGAATCCTTAAAATATGGACAAGTCCCGTGTGAGAGATTGCGTCATGTCCCCCGTCGGAGCCTGAATCTGCGGAGGAGAATGAGCCGTAGCCCAGAGCTGATGGAGTTCGAGCAGGCGGCTTCTTTGGCTTTGGAGGAATGTGGGGAGGAGCAGGGCGAGAGGGCCCAGAGTCCCTCAGGATTGGGACAGCTTGCTAGCAGGGAAGAACGGGGGCAGCAGGATGACTGAGAGAGGGCAAGCAATGGACATGAGGAGCGACGGAGCTCAGGCGATGAGCAAGGACCGTCCCCTCCTGATCCCTGAGCACGGAGAGTGGAGAGAAGGCAGGAACAGTGTAGGCTGACCCAACAACTTGGGAGGAGAGGGCCCTGCCCCTCTTCACAAGCCACTCAGGGGGATTGAGATTTAAGGAGATGCTGTAGGAAGGGGCATTTGAACTGGTAGAGTTTGGTGTGCCGGTACAGACATTTGGAGTTTGTAGGACTGCGTGCTTCTTCCTTACTTTGTGGACTTAGTGCCTTGCTCCTTACTTGGTGGCCTCATTTGTTCCTTGTTTCGTGGACTCATTTCCCTCTCCCTTGGTTTTGCTGGACCGGAGCACAGCCAGGAGTTGCCTTGTGTGTGTGTGTGTGTGTGTGTGTGTGTACGCATGCACGCTTTGTTCTGGGACTTGCTAAGAATGTGGGAGCATTTGGGAGAGGGGAAATTTGGAGCGTTAAAGGAGAGTTTGAAATTTGGGAGCATTCAAGCGGGGTCTCAGCTGGTTGTGTGAACTTCGTGCTTTGTCCCGGGTCAACACGGATTGTGATGCTCGACTCGACTCTCTCTTGCAGTCCATCGTGGCCTATTTCAATAAACACGCAGGCAAAACGAGGGAAGAGGCGAAGTTGGCTTTCCTCAAGATTATATTCCGCTGGCCCACGTTTGGATCGGCTTTCTTCGAAGTGAAGGTGAGGATGCGACCAACTTGGGGGGCGTTTAAGAAGTGTGGAAGGAGCCCTGTCATTTGGTGCAGTGGTCGCCAACCAGTGGGCCAGGGACCACTGGTGGTCCATGAGAAAATTTTGGTGCTCCGCAGAGAAATGTCCCCCCCAAAGCAATTAATCCAAGCTGTGCAGGAACACAAGGCTGCGCCACCCTCATGGCCCGCGGCAACACAAGGCTTGTGTTGCTTGCATTGTGAACAACACGAGGGAGAGAGGGGAGGGGAGAAAGGACGGAAGGGGAGGACTTGCCCCAGTCGCCCCATGCACCTGGCCTGGCCACCGGGCTGCTTCTTTCCACTTCTTTCTTCTTCTGCTTTTGGCTGCACGCAAGGAAAGCAGCAAAAGTC